>JAMXBB010000012.1:17464585-17632036 GCA_024138015.1 Lumnitzera littorea
GGCTCATTTTTAGTTTCAATCGAAGGCCAAGAACCTATACATCCCCAACTTGCACCTACGACTCTTTATGTAATTTTTCCTCACCCTTTCTCATCTAATTTTTTTCTCATAAATTTTCTCTAGATCTCTAATTGTCTAAACTCTGTAAAATTGTTAGGTTAGTAATTTTTATAAGTAGGTGTGATGTATTTTGCTCTTAATTTCCTACAAACATTTGGAAATTTACATGGCTAGGTGTTAGCTAATAGTGTTTATCATCCTTGATTTATGTCCAAACCATAATCTTAAGTTTGCCATGCCTTAAGCAAGCTTTTTTGTAGGCTATGAAATTTTTTATTATTTTTTTTCCTTATTCTCTTTCATTAATCTAGTGAATTTTTCATATTTTTGAGAATTTTTAGTAATTATGAGTATATATATTTATATAATAATTATATCTAATATATATACACATCTTTTACATATCATTTTATGTGCATTAATAGTTTTATTACTCATATAATTTATCTTTAAAATTTAATTAAGTAACGGTGCTAATTCATTTGTTTTCAGTATGTATATAATAATATAGTAAATTTCCACTATTTTAACTATATTTTTAATATTTTATTTTATCCCATAAATCTAAGTTTACAAGGTTTCCTCAACTAATATTACTAATCAAATTGTAAATTTCTAACCTAATCAGGTTATCTTTTCAAATACCCTAAATCATTCGCCTAGAACTTAGTTGCACATGTGCAGGGCTTACACGTACCATTAGAATTTGATTGTTGTCACACCCTAAACCTGATGAGTTGTAATAGCCTTACTGTATANATTAATCTAGTGAATTTTTCATATTTCTGAGAATCTTTAGTAATTATGAGTATATATATTTATATAATAATTATATCTAATATATATACACATCTTTTACATATCATTTTATGTGCATTAATAGTTTTATTACTCATATAATTTATCTTTAAAATTTAATTAAGTAACGGTGCTAATTCATTTGTTTTCAGTATGTATATAATAATATAGTAAATTTCCACTATTTTAACTATATTTTTAATATTTTATTTTATCCCATAAATCTAAGTTTACAAGGTTTCCTCAACTAATATTACTAATCAAATTGTAAATTTCTAACCTAATCAGGTTATCTTTTCAAATACCCTAAATCATTCGCCTAGAACTTAGTTGCACATGTGCAGGGCTTACACGTACCATTAGAATTTGATTGTTGTCACACCCTAAACCTGATGAGTTGTAATAGCCTTACTGTATAAACTAACTTATGCTAAAAACTATCCACCTTAGCTGTTAACATAGGTACGGTCTATACAAAGTGAACGACAACTCAACCAACTTTGAAATAATCAGATGGCATTTGTAATGTATAATACCTATGGAGTTACACTTTACAAAATATAGTTTCCCATACTTACAGATAGTCCAAGTCCTTTACATAGTTTTATATTCATCATAAGTTTTAAAATTTCCAAAATTACTACACAACTTCATAGGAAAACTACATTACATATCATAGACATATCGATAGGTCAATGAAAACTATAAATCCTCCTAAAAAGACTTTATAGTCTTCCCACAAAAGAAAAACAAAAATAACTTAAACATTGATCCATTCATCAGTCTTCAACTTTTCACTCTCTAACCCGTTGGAACTAACTTGCGAATTATTGTAATGAGACATCTTTAGATACTACTCTACACTTGCAAAACAATCTATCGAAATTTGAGCTTAACTAGCTTAGTAAGAAGAGACAAAGTCATAAGAGTGCATTAACAAACATGATTGTTCAATCATTATTTAAATGCAATTACGACAAGCAAATGATATATCATTGCACAATGCTTAATCGATCCATTGTAAAGTTAGAAAAATTGTTCTCACTCTAACCTAAATTTTAAAGAGTTTCATTGCAATATTATCAAACTAAATCTAGGCTTGTGCAATGGAGAACACCCTCCTTTCTAAGCAATATTCAAATCGCGATTCTCAACCTTGCCCGACCCTCTCTCACGTCACTTAGTTCGATTAAAGGTGGGAAAATGACCATTTCTGTTATCTTCATCAAAGTGTTGGTATTTCGTTCGACAATCTAATCATTACCCCTATTGAGTTATCATGAATGTTAGGTTAGATCTTAGTCAACTTAAGATTAGTCTACATTATAGGATGAGTAACCAAGTTCATACACACTAGACATGATATGCTTAAGCAAAAAACAACACTTGAAGTTTAACTCCTAATCATCAATCAATATCATAAGCACATACTAATACATGCATAAACAATTTAGTTACAACTATAGACAAGCACTCTTAGTTCTCCCAGTATCTTGATATGATACTTTAACATACCATGAAACATCGATCTTAACTTACCTAATGTCGACATGAGTTAGTCTTGTTTCTCGTGCTTAATCCCTTCATAAGTCCCTAAACAATTAATATAAATATTTTAGTTTTTACTAAATAGAAAGTAAATGATTACTTTTTAATATCTTACATGTAGTTTATATAGGTATATTAAGTCTTTGGTTAAGTTTTAGCTTATTATTGGAGTTTCTAAATAAGGTTCTGAACATTAGTCTTAATATAGTTTTTACCCTAGAACCTTCTTAACGAGTATTTGAAAACAATTTCATTAACTAAGTATTCTTTAAAGAAGTATCTGAAATAAACCTTATTGGCTAGGAATTCTCTAGTTAACCTGCAAATGCTATATTAGCCAATTATTTCATATCAAGTAGCTCTTTGATCAAGTCATTAAACCTAGGATTAACCCATTTTTTAACAACTAATCTTTTAAGGAACTATCTGAATAAGGTTATTTTACAAAGTTTACTCAAAACATCTTATCCCAAAATCACATTCTAGATTATAGATATGTTAAATCATATTTATATATCAAGTTTATTATACCAAGTAACACCATAATACCAAATTCCTCAAATTCACGTACTTACCTATTAATTCATTAAGTCCATATCCACCAATCTGCACATATCTCAACCCCAACTCAAATCACACAACTCCATATTATTCTTCACAGTAAAATCTGATTCAAGTAAACTTTAGAACCTGACACCAAGGGTTTCATTAAGTTTTATATACAAAATCTTCAAGAAAATTATATTTTTCACCTAATTTAAAGACCCGAAAATCTCTAAAAATTATAAAAATTATTTTTGTCTGAAAACTTTTCATGCAATATAAGGACTCTCCAAAAGAAGTTTGGCTTTCAAACTACATTAATAGGGTCATTCAAAGCAGTTTTGAAAATTGATCGATTTCACTTAGTTTATCAAGTAAGTCTCATTCCCAATCAAAAACTTTATAATTTGATATTTTTCTTTAAAAGTACATATAAAAATATGTTAGAATAATTATTTTTTCATAAGTTTTGGAATTAAATTAATATTTTTACAATTTAAGAAAAAATTAGATGGAAATTTCCACTCACTAGAACGGTAGCTGTCTGACCACCAATAACCTTCCCTAGTTGTCAACCACTCTAGGCATTGTCACCACTGTGGGGTGGTGATGGTTTATAGCAAAGTGCTTCTTGGACTAGCGTTCACCAATTCCACTCAATTCGCGCAATTTCTAAAAACATAGCACTTCCAATAATCTACCATAACTTTCCCTAGTAACTACTGAGCACCGCAATTGACCTGCATGTAGAATTTACATAGACATTACACAAAAACACACAAGCACTTGCACATCTATGTCATCCTAGGATTAAATATAATAAAACATCTATCGGAAGTCAAGGTCTATTTTAGAAGAAACTGCTTCCCTACATCGTGATGACCATGAGCAAGTGTTATTGGACTTCATTGAGTCAATCCTCGAATAGTCAAAGAGGGTGATAACGATTTCATCAGACAAAGGTAACATTATTGCAGTACCAAATTGCAATGGTAATTCTTATGTTCGTTACAAGCCAACCTAATGTCATGGACTTGATTAGACGAAGATTCCTCCATTCTCCTAAAATATATGAATTCTAAATTTCTAAAAACATAGCACTTTCATGTCAATTTAATGTGCCTAGGGTGATCAACTATCGTTGTTCCTCGAAAGGAAGCAACTAGGATTATAAATTAAACACCGAGGTCATCGTACAACTAACTTGCAATTAATGATTATGTGAGGTTAGATATTTAGAATGAGGTGGTATCTGTGAGTGCTTTATCCCATAATATAAGGTATAAAAAGTCTAGGATTAACTATCAATGATTGGATGGAGCCAAGAAAGAAATTGGAGTGAAATCATTCAATCAGAATGGATAAGAAAAAAAAAAAGAAGGATTTAAATATTAATATAACGTGTGGAACTCCCAAATTGGTCAGTTATGGGTCAACCCCTAACTTTTTAGACTAACACCCACTTCTTACTCTCAATTCTTGCCCTTTTCTTGTCCATTAGTCAAGGTTCGCTGCATACTCTCCATTGTCTTGACTAATTTAGCAATAAAAGGTCCAATTAAGCCCACAAGCCCTTGAGGCTCCACTAACGGGCTAGCAAACGAAGTAAACATGCAGAGAATGGGCTCATTAAAAAGCCAAGATACAACATCCCAGAAGCCACTCGTTTGGAGTCTGCTGTAAGCCTGTAAGGTTAATAAGAACATAGCAATAATTACTACTGACTGTCCTTGTTCTTTTATTTTTTATTTTGCCAACCTAAACATTACAACTTGAGGAGCAAAACTCGAACTTAATCTATCTTATTAAAAGACTAGTGTTTATACCATTAGATTATAATAACTTTATTGACGATATTCTTCTTAAGTTGTTATGATGCTTAAAAATAATGAAAATAAAAGATGAGATTATAAAAAGGATGAAAATTCAAAAGCAATAATTTTTATTTATATTATGTAATTTTAAATTGAGCATGCCGGCAAAAAGAAAAAAATTGAGCATAACTTGAGAAGCGAAAATGGAACTTAATCTATCTTATTAAAAAACTAGTATTTATACCATTAGATTATAATAACTTTATCGACGTTATTCTTCTTAAGTTGCTATGATGCTTAAAAATAATGAAAATAAAAGATGAGATTAAAAAAGGATGAAAATTCAAAAGCAATAATTTTTATTTATATTATGTAATTTTAAATTGAGCATGCTAGCAAAAAGAAAAAAATTGAGCACGACAAAAAATTTGTGTAATTGTTTGTAATATGTTGTACATGAGGGGAAACAACAAGGAAATAACGGCATGAATATAACAGATGAGAATTTAAAGCTAAAGAGAAATAATGTGCCTGGGAATGAAAATGCAGAAATAGTAAAGGGTTAGGAAAAGAGAAAAGAATAAAAAATAAAAATAAAAGAGGAAAAATAATTAAAAACAAAATAGGAAAAGAAGAAGAGAAGCGTAAATGGAGACAAAGTCTACCTAGAGTATTCAAAGTCGAAATGCGAATGATCACCCAAGGGCATATGCGAGCAGGGACAGTAATACATCGTAAGCTGACCAAAACATGACAGTCGAAACATGAACCGTAACGAATAAATAATAACGCAAAGTTGAAAAATGAAAATTAAGAGAGTGAAGGGAAGGTATTGAATAGCTTCCATTTTCGTATGGGGAGTAGATAAATTTCTAAGTTGAGAATAAAGGTTGAATTAAAATAATTGACATTTAGTGAAATAATGTTATATATTATTTTTAATTACTAAATGTTTTAAATAATTCTGATGACTATATGTGTCCAATGTAGCTTTCAGGGTAATCTGGTCAAATTAGAGAAGACATCCAAAGATCCTCTCGCACTTTAAAGGCAGGTGAATGTTAATGGATATACTTAGTTTTTTTTTTTTTTTTTTTCCGGTGATTAGGATATATTTGTTAAAATAGACAATTTTCACATTTTCATGTATTCTCTTTTTCATAAATCAAATAAGTGGACTTCTAAAAATAAGAGATTTCTTTTTTAAACTTTTTATCCAATGGAGAATATCTCTAAAATTATCTCGCTCCATTGAAAATGAACAAAAAATAAAAAATAAAAGCTTTGACCAAATATTTTTCGTTGTAATTTGACTTTTTTTTTTTTATAATTTAGGAGATCCTATGTGTAACTTATCTTGTTCGTGTAAACTCTCAAAATATAAAACTGAAACATATATTATAACTCATCAAAATCGCTTTAGATCCAATACTATATGAAGCAAGTTACAAGAATCATGTGGAATTTAGAAATGTTTTATTAATTTTATAATATAACAATCTTACTACATACTCATTTGTATTAATTCTTAAATATTAAGTTTCTTTTATAACCAAACTTAGTTACAAGATTGACTAAACATAAATTAAATTGAGTAGGCGTATAAATAAGTGAACTAGAAAAGTGAGCTAGCTTTTTAATGAAAATTTTAATTTTTTGGCAAAATTATGCATATTAATAGATGTTTGTTAACAAATGTTTGATGCTCCATCTAGACTTGCGTAAAAGCCAGTTTCAAACCGTGAACTGACTCAGTCTGTAAGAGGTCGAACTAGATCGCTCCCCCGAATCAATGGGTCGCAAACCCTTGGGTCAGCCCGTCAGTAAACTAGCGAGTCGATCCGACCGGTTTACCCTCTTAAAAAAAAGAAAGATTATTAAGGCAGAAAAAATATTTGGATAATATTCAGTAGGTCATTGTATGTTAAAATTACTTTATTTGCGATGGTGAATAATAATTTTTTAAAAATAATATCATCAAACTAATGATAAATTATTAATCATAAGTTAATTATGTGTTAAGGATAGATGAAAAATTCAATTTCAGTTAATGTAAGTTTTTTTAAAAAAAACTTGTTAAATATTAAAGACTTGAATATGAGAAATAAAATAAAAAAGTTAGAACCACATTAAGTCAGAAATTAATAAGAAAATTAGAAATTATTAATGAATTAGTATACTAAAAAAAGATTATTAGAAATTATTAATATATTTAAAAAAAGAAATAAATAAAAAATTAAATATTAAAAAAAAACCTGTTTAAGGGTCAAATCAGCCGGAAACTGCCCCTTTACGGATCAATCGCAATTCAACCGTGGTTGAGCCCGTAAACTGGCGGTTTCGAGCCAATTTAGGATTAGGCCAGCTTGGCACCCACCTTTAGCTCTACCATGATACCATTTAAAAAAAAAAAACCCTAATATTATGATCGCTTTTGTAATTATTTAGTAGTGCAGTATCTTTAAATCATCTATTGATAAATAATTCTAACGTATTTGTAGGTAAGATCGATCATGATGATTTATATATACATAGGGATGTAAATGGAATGAGTTTGAGACGGATTATAAGAATTCATAACCTGCTTTGCTATACTAATAAGGTTTCCAAATCTGTTCTAAAACCCTATCAGGTTTTTAACTTTATACCCAAAACTTGCCTCGCCACTATAATGGGGTTCTGACTTATTGATCTATTGGACCTGTTTATAATTTCTTTTTATCAAATCTCTATTTTTTTCCTTTCAAATCATTGTATGAGAAATTAATTTAAATTATTTATCGGATATGAGTAACATAATGAGAATTAATGAATCCATTAGTTGTAGCCTCTTCATTCTTTATATCTTGTGATGAAAATAGTAAAGCACTTATTAGTATTATTATACAATATGTTTAATAATCTATCTAGTCTCTATCTTGATTTTTCTCTACATATTAATTTTATAAATATGGTCAATATTAGTATCAAATTTGTTATGTGCTTAACTATTTCTTTTTACAATATAATAAACACAAAACCACCTTCCCTTAGTTAAAAAAAAAAATTAACCATAAATACATACCCATAAATACTAATAGAAAATCTTAAACTTGATCAAAGTTGTTATTATCCCTATTTCTATCTATATATTATTTTAGGTATTAGAAATTTTAATTAATATTGTATCATTAATTTATTATTTTTTATTAGGTAATGAGTTTCCATCAATTTTTTTTTTTTAAATCCCAAAACTTATTTCGAAACTTTAATGAGTTTTTAACTATATTTCAGAAGTTATTCCAAAACCTTATTAAATAGTACCCTATAAAATTTTAGATGGCTTAGGCACTCTATAATAACCCATTTGATTACATCCTTTATATATGCTTGGTTTGTCAGTCTTACTAATAAGTATCATAGAATACTTGATAAAAATTAAAAATAACGTAAAATAAGCTTAATTATCATTTCTAAGATGGAATTATCTTGGCAAAAAGTCATATCAATTTGTATAATCTTATGAATGTTTATAAGACAAGCAAAAAAAAATCAAAATTTTATGTTGATTCATACCGAATGTTTTGGAAATCTCAATTATCAAATCTATTTATATTAAGAGGGAAACAAGTCGAAAGAAGAAACTTTTATATATTTTAGCAAAATCACTTTTCCCTTAAAACGTACAACCATTTTTAAAAACCTCGAACTTTTATCTTTAAGCTTATTACCTATATGTCCAAAAAAAAAAAAAAAGCTTATTATCTAATACCCGATAATAGATCAATAGCTTTTCTTTTTTTTTTTTTCCGATAAAATAAGATGGTTATATTACTTAGAAAATACTTACAACCTTAATAGTCATAGAGTTAACCCAACAAAACCTTCCATAATAAAAGTTCCAAGAATAATACACCCAAACATAGGATAGCAAAAGACATATAGCAAGAAACCCTAATTTTTATACATAACAAAATTACAACCCTAGAAGATTGACCATATCCTTCGATTTGGGCTGAGGAAGGTTTCTGTCTTGCCTTTCTTTTCACTTTCTTTATTCTATACCCTTGTAGGTCCTGATATATTATCTTTTGTAGGATCAAGTATGGCATATCTTCAAGAAATAAAAAATAAAAAATAAAAAAGCCATAGTGGCTCCAATTGTTCATAAGCAAAATTGGCCATCCAATCTACAATCATGTTGATTTTATAGGGAATCTGTCTAATCCGCTTGCTCTCCAGAAGGTATGCCTATAACAGACCAATAGTTGAATGCATTACGTCTTGATGTGGAGAGGTTAGGAGTGGGGAATAGGCATGGTAAATGGAAATTAATAAATAAAAAAAAAAAACTAATTGGTATTTGATGTGAAGATATACGTCTCAATTCGTAGCTTGATAGCATGGATTTAGTCAAAACTCATTCAATTAAGTTTATATGATAATGTCTTTGTAATATTGTAAACATACAACACAAGAGTATTTATGATTGTAAGATACACAACGAGGAGCCTAAGAGTCCAATGGTAGCACAACAACATTGGCAATTGATGTGAGTAGCCAACCTCTATATTGACTAAAAAGGAGAAAAAAGTAACCAAAAATTGAAAGTGGCCTTATCTTGGTGCCGCATTCGTTATATAGTACTCGCTGCTTATTGTCCATCTATAATCTATACATTATTGTTCGTTAGGTCCCAAAACCTCAAATAACTCTTGTCATAGCTTTGTTCTACTTGTAATGCTCGTTATCCAACATAGTTCCACATATCAACTGCCCACTTAGCTATTCCTTGATGGATATGGGTGTCTAAAACCTATTGTGTCCTAGACGGACCAAGGTTGTCGCTCTTCATCTTAAGATGATGAAGCATACATAACATGCAATTAATTAGGTAGAATCTATGTACTAATTTGGTTTATTACTTCTATTCTAGCACGCAATAAGTCACTACATGCTTGAAGAGTCAAATCCTCTTGAAGTAAGTAGTGAATCCCGAATTCAAAAGCAATTATCCATGAATCACGCTATTACGCCTCATTCACTTAAAGGGAAAGGGCCTTTTATTTCTTATTACAATGTTCACTTGGTTTTTTGTTTTTAAATTACAATTCATTAAGAATACCTATTACGTGAAATTAAGTAATAGGAATTCCTTGATTTAAGTAAAGAATCACGATTTTTCATAAAATTTTACATTTTTTCCAAAAATAACCTTATATCAATTTAATAATAGTCACTATCACCATTGCTATCACTATCACCGGCTATTACTATCGTCGTCGCCGTCATTGCTGCCGTCGCCGCTATTATCACTACTACCATTACCACTTCCACTTACTATCAACCACCATCACCGCCACTATCGCCACTGTCGCCACTAACCACCGCTATTATCGCCACCAACACCATTCCCATCACATTGCTACCACCACCATCACCCATCATCGTCGTCGTCGTCGCTGCCCACCATTGTCACCGTCGTCGTTGCCCACCACTGTCACCGTCTACTACTATCATCACTATTACTGCAACTACCCCTATCCCCCTCCAAATCCCCAACTACTGTCACTACCATCAACCACTACCACTGCCACCATCACCTCTTACGATCATTACTACTACTGTCGACCATTACCATCGCTTATACCTCCGTAGTCGATTTCCACTATCACTACCTATTACTTTAGAATTATTTGAAAAAAAAAATTAATTAAGGGTAATTTAGTTATTAAAATTTTATTATATGTCTATTCTTAAGTTATTTATTAATCCAACTAAACAAAATAATAAGTATTACACCCTTATTATATTTTTTAAGAATTCCAATTACATTCCTTCCCCATTCTATTCGGTGAAGTGAATGAGCTACTAGGAAAAAAAAAGTCAATATTTGATTGATGGGGATTAACTTTAAGTTTATTATATTTAAGCTTACTAAGTTAATAGGCCCACTATTTTATCCAAGCAGTTAATTGAATTATAAGTTATAAGCCCTTATTTTCTTTACAAAGCTTCTTAATTAATCTTTAATTATATTTTATTAATTATTGTCTTAGCTTAATTAATTCAACTAGTTCAATCGATAGTAAACCAATTAAGGAAAGATTGAATAGGTTTGAGGTTAATTTGCATTCGGTTCAATCTCAAGGGATTTAGCCCTAATTTTATTCGATTAAGATACTTCATTAATAAACTCATCTAAATTGAGAACCGGTATAAAGATGAACTGGCTAGAGGATGTTGAAATATATTGGAAAAATATTGGTCCAATTTGATCCTAAAGGCGTCAGTCATAATCTATTTTATTTTAATTATTATTGTTAAAGTACATCAATTTAACCTGTTATTCGGAAATGGAAATAACATAGTGACAAATCTTATCAAGTTAACCTGAGGATATATAAAATATTTTTAAATCACTAACGCCAAGTTTGACTTTTAAAAATGCATCCAAATACAAAAGAAAAAATAAAAAAAAGATAGGACATGAAATTTCCGTTTCGCTTTATTCCTCTATACCAAACGTCCCACATAAGTTTATATGTATATAATCATCTATAATCCTACTCGAAGTCAACTTACGGTGCAACTAGGCGATTTGGCAAATAACAGTACGAAGCATTAGGTTCCTTACGGTGCAAATCGAAAGTGAAATAAAACCAATTAACAAATCATCATCTTTTCCATTTATAGATAATCGAGCATTACAGCTCGGACCAGCAAATTCTGAAACGCATTGCATCTCAATCTGCTATACAGCTAAACATTATTATATTACTATTGCTCAATATTACTAATTTTCATTAACTTAACAATAGTAAATGTTATAACATACTTTTACCGTTCAATGCAAATCGGAACAAACGGTTCAATTGCCATAAGGAATCCATCATAAAAGGGAGAATTAACGATGGTTAATCCCAGTAGTAACTCCACCACAGATTAGTCTTCCTTCCGCACCTTCACCTCAGCCGAATCCTACAGGTGCTGCCGTTTCACCAGCAGCGCAACCTGTTGCCCCTATGCCATCTCAAAATGTAAGATTTAGAGAACAAGCTCCAATGGATGAAAACCAGCAGTACCTTTCTTCCCAACAGAGTCAGCCAGTTAGGCTGCCCAACGGCTCTCTAACAATTCATCGTTCCAGACACCACTAGAAATAGAGGTGTACAAATAGATTTTGATCCATAAACCAAACCGTTTAATTTGATTTTTAATTAGTTTAGATTAAAATTTTTTAACTCATTTAGAAAGTAAGTCAAATAAAATTCGTTTAATTTATTGGTCAAAATGAATCAATTTAGATTGACCATTTAACACACCTATATTTTTAATATGCAGATAGACCCATTTAACTCGTTTATTAAAACAAGTTAAGATCGAGATATTTTTACCTATTTAAAAATAAGTCAATTAAACCTATCTGTTTAATTTATAAGATAATATAAATCGAACTGGATTAATTGTTTGATTCATTTTAATATCTCTACCAACCATAGTAGGTCAATATATATCCTAGGAGAGCTTGCCTATTATATTGAAAAGACTTTAGAAAAATACTATAGTAATTTAATAGAAGTCACAATTTGAAGAATTGAAATGAAGTTATAATTGGAGTGTTGTGATGGAAAAATATGAGAAAAGTTATCATTTTATTACTAGATTTTCTTTTTAATTTTTTATAAACCTGTGATGCGGGTGCATTTTTGCATCATCAATAGTTAAATTGAATTTGCTAATCAATACAATAAAAAATCAAAGACCTGTATTCTTCCTAAGATCAAAAGCATAACAACTCAATACGAAAAACGCAGTCGGCGCAGGTGTTTTCTTTTATTTTGGTCATATATTATTATTTATAAGTAAAATAAATTAAAAAAAATTCTTTCAACTTTTGTTTAAGAAAAATATGGATGAAAATACGTGAAGAGGAAAACTTTTCCATGAAATAGGAGAAAAAGTAGGATAATCTCGATACCGATCATCTTTTCAAGGCCGGTGGGGCCCATAGGGGCCTTGGGACTATCAGCCCAAAAAAATAAATAAATAAATAAAGAATAGGGCTACATTAGAGTATTTAGAACATCACACTTCGGCCCGTGCTCCATTACATCACAAATTTAATGATGCCAAGCTGGCGCATTATGCATTTAATTCATTCATTCCCGTAGCATGTGGTAATGGGATGTAGAGTGGACGGTTTATATTTAAAATTTACTAATCATACTCAAAGAAACTTCCAATAAGAGATAGGAAAAATTATGTTTTTTTTTTTTTCCCCTCTTTTCACCGATGGAAACACGATGAGAATCTTTTTTCTCCATGTGATGTTAGAGATTATAACTTTGAATGATTATTTTTGAGATATGAAAATTTTCATATATCATAGTTTCATGTGGTAAATAATTTTTGAAATTTATTGTTATGTTCCGTTTTTCCTATTTTATTGTCAAAAAGAAAGAATTTTTATCCAAATTGAATTTCAAAATTATCGCTTGCCATTTTTATAACTTATTTTAAAAATGTCAATATGTCCGATTTAACTTTTAAAATTTATTGGTATGTTCCAATTTTTCTTTTTTGTAGAGAAAGGAAGAATTTTTATTCAAATTCAATTTCAAAATTATCGCTCATCGTTTTTATAACTTATTTTAAAAATATCAATAATTGGACTATTTTAGTAAAATAATAATAATAATTTTTATTGATTGTCTTTCTCTAAAGGCAATTGTTTATAAATACTTTATAACATTTATAAGTTAAGTTATCGTATATTAAAATGTAAGATCATTATTTTTAAGAGCAAGTATCGCAAAACAAACTCATAATCCAACATTATAAGATTTTAATGTTGAAATACCACTTTGTACTAGTGTCATCATACAAATGTTGGCGTTACCATTATACCATTATAACTCTTATTTATAACAATATTATAAATTTTTACTACACATATGGCATATTATGTTTTTTTTTTTATTTGTGACTTTTCTTTTCATTTTATGATTTGTTTGCATGATACTGGTATAAGTATCACGATATTTTTTATTTTTTTTTAGTTATCTTACATTTTTCATCAAATTTTTTAATTTGATTTTTCCTAATTGTCTTTTCCTATTATTTCACATACCAATTTTTTTTTTAAATTGACATGTTAAAGTTGTACGTTTTCCTTTATATAATAATAACAACATGAAAATAATTTTTATGACATTGATGATGGCCCCTCTTCCTTTTATTCCTGCGTTAGTCCTTGCTTGATGCTCCATGAATTTTTTTTACTATTTACAAAATAGGGCTTTGTCCAAGAAAATAAAATCACATATGTACTTTACTAACTATCGTACAAGTCAAATTGAGACGAAATGGTATTGGATGTCAAATTGAGACGATATTGTATTCAAACTTGAATTGAATTGAATTTATTGGATTGGATCATATTGAAAATTTTAATATTAAGATATAAAGTGATATTCAATAAGCTTGAGATCAATTAAATTATACACTTTTTTCATTGATTTTTCTAAAAAGGGACTATTTTCTTTCAATTATAGCATTAACATCCAAATTGTGGAGTTAATATTTAAGTTTGATTTAACTCGGTTAGGTTTGCCTCGATTAAATTATATCTCTCTACTTAAGTTGGATTCGGCTATTATTCAATAAAAAATTCAAGTAAATATATTGAATACGAATATAACGGGAGCGTGTTACTTTGTTTTATGCAACAGAGACAGCCAATCCCACGTCTACTGCCACGTGAGTCTGTCCAATTTTGACAGACTCGTACATGCAAAATCATCGGCCTTGAAGAAAAAGTTTGAGATTTGCCACCACACAAGGCAATAAAATGTTATTAATACTTTAATTTGGAAAAGTGAGCCTGCCCATTGCCACACCAAACCGACCATCAGTCGACTAAACTCCATATCCATAGAGAAAAGTATCTTGAAAAAATGGACAATCGTACCAATTAACAAGACTATTGTTTGGTGAGCATTACCATCAACAAAAGAGCAACACCCAATTTTCTTTTTAAACTACCAGTCGCAAATCTCAAAACGACTTCCTAACTTTCTTTTAGGGATGGTCCTACTCGAATGGGGTGGATCTTGTGTTTCTTCTATCTTTTTTTTTTTTTTTTCCTGTAATAAAAGTTATTAGTACCATTTCCTTCGAGTTTTGCTAGTGCAATAATAAATCTTGGAGAAGATAAGATAATACTTTATTATCGAATTTTACTTCGTACAAAACTAATAAGATAAACTTTAAATTTCAATCATTATATAAGATCTATTGATTGGATCGGACGGAGGAGTAGAAACATCGATGTGCATCAGTTCGACAACCACCGTCGCACAATCAATCCAATGGTGTCACAACCCTCTCGTGAGCAACATTCAATGTTCTTGTTGTTTTTTTATAGTTTAATAATAGAGAAATGATAAAACCACCGAAAAATGTTGAGAATGCTTGAGCCGAATTATTTTTCTCCATTCGATATTTCACAAATGTTGTTACATCAATTTGTTGAAGAAAACAAGGCAAATTAATTGGTTGAAAATGTTTCGCAATGCATTTCGGCGCATATATCACAACTCTTAATAATATGCATATGGATGGTTTATCGCAGAATATTATTCACCGACAAGAATCAAACTACACTCACTTTACTCAATATGACACAAGAACGAGATGAATGGTTTATTAGCTACGGTTGAATATGATAAATAGATAAGAACATGGTTTGAGAAGAATCATGAAAGTTTGTTTACAACTCTTAATCAATGTAGTAGGGGATAAGTAGGGTAAAAAATGTAAATGAAAATAATAATCAATCGTCTAATAATATAAAAATTAAAAAAAGAATCGCGAATAGCCTTACTAGCTTTCGAACATGCCATGTCATAGAGTCCGGACGATAAGGTATGGCTTGACTTTTAGTCATGGGATCAATTGAGCATTTGAACTGTGTCCCCCTATTTAACTTACATACATTCTAACCTCTTCTCATCACATTGCATTCCGATGGTATTACATTTAGCGTCTGAATGTTGATTGTTAAATTTGCAAGAGCTCTCCTCAACTAGTTCTATCTCTCTAACTTACTCTCTAGTGTAGTTAGCTCTATCTAATTTAAGCCCCATCTACCGTAAGCTTTCAAAATTGAGTTTAGGATAACCGAGCTCAGATTTAGGTCTTTTAGGATAACTTATCCAATTGAGCCCAAATTTTGCAACTAGAATGAAAAAGTTAGTCGAAATATTACAGTGAAGTTAGATTTTAGTAATAATGACCCAAAATTCCAATTTTGCCTTTAGAAATTGGAATATTTACTAAAGCCCTAAAATGTTCAGAACTCCTAAAATTGAACTTAGATTGCAACGAGAACTTAGAGATAAGTTAATTGAGCTATAAAATGAGATAATGTAGTATAATTTACTATAAAAAAATACACGTAATTTTTTAGTATACCCGGTACAAATAATAATTATACTCGTAAATTAACTTTAAATTGAGTAATTATATATATATTGTGTTGAATTCATGAAATTAACCTTAGAATGTATTCTAAAAATAAAAGATATGCTAGAAACTTAATTATATGAGTAAAGTTATATATTTCACATGTTATTACATAAGGTATAACCTTGTATATTAATTAAAATAATTAATTCTAACATATAATATCTATATTTAAGTAATTATTTAATAAAAGAAAAAGAAAAATTAATTAAATAATATTGGAAGGAGGCGTGGCAGGAGGATGAAATTGCAATGCTGATTCAAAAGGTGAATGTATAATATTTGGACACCTCATGCAAAAAAAAAAAAAAAAAAAAAAAGAAATTGGAAAAGAAAATATGAATTAATTAAAGAAAAATTCCTAAACCGACTTTGAAGCACTATAAAAAGCCAAGATCATCAGACAAGATAGTTTTAGCAATTTGGAATCAGAGAAAATCGGAAAGAAAAATTAGAAAAAAATCGTAGAAAAAAAAAACAAATTTAGAAAAAAACAGAAAAATTAGTGAAAGTGTGGAAACCTAACCTAGAGTAGATCTGCTGTGAAACCCAGCCAACCCCACACGGTCCACCCACCGCGCCAGCCGTCCGACAACCGCCCAGCCGCCGCCGGCCACCGGAGCACCCAAGAACACCAAGGTCAAATTTCTGCCCTGTTTTTCAATAATTTCTAAAAAATAGTAAATCCGCCCAGAAAATTATGAAAAAAATTACACTTAGGTTATTTTAGACATGCTTTCATGTGATATTTTTATTTTTGAAAAATTCGTAATATTTAATATACTTCATTAAGAAATCTGTAATTCATCCGAATATATATTAGTGAAATAAATATACTATATGATGTTGTTTCTAGCTGAAAATTTTTGTGTAGGATGAGTATGATATATGGGTAATTTCTACGTAGCCCAAATTTTTATTTGAATGATTTTAATATTTATTGAATTTTTAGGCTTGAAATTGGTCCGAAAATAGGCTGAAATTATGAATTTAATAGGAAATTATGAAATTAATTGATGAAATGGACATGTACTGATCTATAATAAATAATAATGGTATTGAGTCAGATTGGAATTAATTGGATGCTAAAAGAATTATAATTGGATAATTTGTCAAATTTAGGGGTAAAATCGTCAATACGAAAATATAGGCAATAGGTTGAAAACTTGAAACCGAGTGATAATTGAATTCCCTATATTTTTAGAAGTCCATAGAAATTTTCGGGGAATTATTAGGTGATCCGAACTATTTACTACGAATTTATTAAGTAAAATAGCTTAAATTACAAGTCGGGATGTATTTGTAATATTAATAGACTAAAATGAGTAAAATAGATAAATAAAACCTATATATAGGATCGCTGGTCGAATTGGGTTAAATAGAGATTTTATTACAATTATTAATATTTTCTGATCGGGATGTACTTTAGGTGTATTAAAATTGAATAATACTTATATTATTACAATATAAGGACAAATTGGATAAAATATAATTTAAAACTGTAAATTATGCATAATACGGTCGTTTTTATATAATTATGTATAATTGTATTAAAAATTCAAACTACCCGTTAAAATCCATCTCTAAGAACAGGACTCATAAGATGTGTCGTTAAGTCTATACGAACTCAATGACACTAGTTTTGTTGAAATCGGATAACCTTAAGCAAACTAGCTTATATCTATAACATATTCAAGAATATACACATTTCGGTAACTCTACCGGAATCAAAACGTGAATTAATAAATAAAAAGTACGTTTCGATACGATCAAAACGATATATAATACGTAATAGTAAATATGATGTATAATGTTAATAATTAATAATTTAATAACATGACAGTATATTATGGAAATAATATATATATATATATGTATATATATATATCCATTTTAGATTAAACCCTAATGTTTTCGTAATTATTACGAAAACTAAATTTAGACCTTTTGTGTAATTAGGACCTTCCAAAGACGGCTGACAATTCAAGTCAGAAATAACGAACGTCTGAACAAGTAAGTTGGGATGGTAGCTTCGCCGCTGTTTGGGTACTATTTTAAAAGTATCCGGAGACCCAAGAGTACTTCTGGTTGTGTTTGTAGTTAGATGATTATGCGCATGCTATGTGTGTGAATGATACTCTGTTGTGACAGGAGTTCAACTCCTTGGTGTGCTGTTCTGCATATTTGCATGGATTCTGTATTGTGTGAACTTATTGGTCACCTCTGATTATCACTAATGATTATTCGACTAAAGTGTAATTGGTCACGCATAATCACCCGTTAGGGGAAACGATTAAGAGTGTTAAGCCAAACACCGACTTCCTTCGATGAGGATAGCTGAAATGGTCCTTTCCCCATCCTTAGTCGAACTAAGTGATAGGCGAGGAGGTCGCGGCAAGGTTGGGGGCCGTGGTTCGAAGGCGGTCTTGGGAGGGGGGTGTTCTCCATTGCACAAGCCCGGGTTTGGTTTAACTTTAGTCGCGATGAAACTCCTCAATCCGGGTTGGAGCGGATGAAATTTCTCTAACCTCACAGTGGACCGGTTAACACTGTGCGATGTTTTCATTTGAGTGATTGCATTGCATTTCATCATAATTATTAACCTTATTTGTGATTGTATAGTACTCTTCTGACTCCGCCCCACTTACTGAGCTAGTTGTGCTCACACCCCTACAGACTCTTTTGCAGGTACTGAGTGAAGATAAAAGATGTTCCGGTACCAACGTTCTCAGGTTAGTGTGCTGCTGTGTGGGAAAGTGAGGAACGAGGAATTTAACTGAACCTGAGCTTTTGCTTTGTCTTTAAGTTTTGAAGAAAACTAAATGGGAATTCCCTGGGAGCCCACTAGTTTTCTAACTTATTGTATATAAATCGTATAACCTGTGGTTTTTAATAAACTCTGATTGTAATCTTTACCCTTGGACGTGAAATGTTTGTATAATTACTGTTGTAGTACTAAACAACAGATTGTATAGAACAAGTATTTTGTAAAAGCTCTACCACAGGTTTGGATATTAACAGATGTCAGAACAGACATTTCAAGCTGGTTGAGTTGTACGCCTTGTGTAAACTACGTCTACGATAGCAGCTGTGAGGTCAGCTTCTATCTTAGATTAGTTTACACGGCGGGACTGTTATGACTCTTCTTGTTCGGGGCGTGACATCTACTCAGCAAATACTCTGGAATGGATTCTATCGTTTCTCAGTTCTTACCGGTAGTTGATTAAAATCTGCGTGTATTAGACTTGTAAAACAATGCACAGTGAGGGAACACTAGGGGGGTTTCCGGTGTAATCATTCTGATACTTAAGTTAGCAATAGACTTTTGATGAAATAGAATACTTCATATGCAGGCAAGCTTAGAATGCAAAGTTTGTAGAAAGAGTTACTGTTCAGTAGATGCTTGGTATTTATAGTAGAGTGGAATAGGTTGTTGGAAATCAGTTGGCGGGAGAGATCTTTTCCTGCAAGTGTGGGAGAGTGGAGCTATAGTGCCCAACGTATTCCTAATATTCAGAACGTAGCTGTTTTATCCTTATCTTGTAGTTTGTGACCATTACAGTACTTCATAGAACTGGGTTACAAGCCTAGCCTAGGCCCAAGGTCTACAGAGGCGAGCCTAAGGTGGCAAAACTTGGCAGATCTGATCGAGCTTGAAAGGTCACAACCCAAAGTACCTTGTCAACACTTGTCCTTTCGCAATCTTATTACCGAGGAAGAAGTAAGGAGAAGGAATGCATGGGCCGCTCAAACATGATCTATCTGACTCTGGGAAGTTCAATCCAATGCTAGAATGTGGTTGTGATGAGGTCCAAGTTGGGAAGTCGTTCGAAGCGGTAGGTCGCTAGTCCAAAAACGTTCTAGGCTAGGTGAGCAGAGGTGATCAACAGTCGTTATGGGGCGAAGTGTCAAAGACACAAGTGATGATTAGGTTAGGGTGTTAAAGCAAGACACCCTTGCAACTCACTGGGCAACGGCATCATATCTTAGCTATGTTGACCAGATAAGAGTTGAATAAGCCCTGAAGAAACTTCTTGTGGAAGGAATTTTTCAAAATGCGACTTTTGCCCGCTTATATTCTGTGCATTAAATGTGACACAACAGATGTCATGCTACAATAGGCTAGTGTGCACCTACATGCTTTCTGTCTTTTAAAGTCAACCTTTGATCAAGGTGCTTTCCACGTGCCTGCTGTGCGACATTCCAAGGGATTCGTGCTTATATAAATCCCTATAACCGCCTATACAACTTTCCAAGCAATTTGCCTATAAATGGGGGTATCACAGAGAGAGAGTGTTTTTCTACAATCTTCTTCCCTAGTTATTGCAATTTCTACTTCATGCTCAAATTCTCAAACCTTCTTTAGAAGTTTTAATTTTTCTTTCAAGAATTACCATCATATCTACCAACAGAGGTGAGGCTAGCTCTTTTTTGCCGCAACTTACCTCCAATTTAAACTCTATAAGGAGTGGTCCTCCTTAGGCGCAAGAGGGCAAAGTGTTGTCACTAGCACAACTCGACCAATCTACAAGGATGGCTTGGATAGGGCCAGAATCATCAATGCCATCCTTAGAGATGTATATATGGATATTCCCTTGCACCCTGTAAAGGATTTATTCAATGCTCTTGGTAGGGGCAAGGAGCTTGATGGCTATATAAGTAAAAGTAAGTAATATGCCCTTAACTACGTCATTAGTAACTTCCTTATGGAGGCGATTCCCGGGTAGCATATTAGGTTACCGCACAAGGAATAATGGGTGGCCCTATTATCAGGGAAGCGCTTCGCGGTTTTTGAGAAGTGCTTAGAGTTTGGGTAGTGCCTCCCCTTAAGTTGTTTTGAGAGGGAGTTTTTTTATTACCATCGCTGCAGCCTATCGTAGGTCCCTCCCAATGGGTGAAAGGTGTTGAAGGCGTTCTAGGTGCTCTGTGAATACCTGGTGATAAGAGCTAATCTCGAGCTCTTTTACCACTTTTACATTTGGAAGAACATTAGAGGGTGGCCTTACCTCCTGTCGTACCTGGGGAAGAAGTTGTTTTGTAGCCTTGTCGAGTCGGTTAAAGGCTAGCAAGACGAATACGTGGTAGTGGAGTTGCCTAAAGAGGCCGACTTATGGACCCGATGGACCGGTATGGTCCGTACTAGAGGTGAGAAGAGGCTCGAGCGAAGCAACGTCGAGGGCATTCAAGAGATCTTAGCCTTCATAGAGCTAAGAGGTAGCTAGGAGATCAACGCTATGGAGACCATAGAAAGGTATTTGCGGCATCCGATCTCTAAGCTCTTCCCCAGCATGAAGAAGGCTATGGTAGAGAAGCAGGTTGAAGGTACCCATTTATTCTTATGCGCCTGTTTGTTGTAATAATGTCAGGGTGCTTCGTCCAACGCTTATAGGATGGGAGGACCTCCTTAGTTGTGCTGGTTATGACGGTGTTTCGCAAATGATAGTGGTAGTTTCTTTTGATTTGTCTTTGTTTTCTTTTTCAAACCTTTAGATCGATATTCTTGTAGGCAAGAGTTTGGCCCCGAGGATGTCTCATCCATCTGTGGATAACCTGACGAATTGGCGCCAAGTACGATCCAAGCTGACTTAGCCAACAGGGAAGGTAGTGTTACGCCCCGAAGCCACAGAGTTGCAACAGTCCCACCGTGTAAACCATTCTATGATAGTAACTGGTCTCACAGTGCCTACCATAGATATGATCTACATTAAGCGTCGACGACTCCTCGCTTTGAAGTAAACAGTCCGATTAAAAGTTTAACTACAATTATGATAAATATTACAAATTTCTAATAAACATGTATAATTATATGTAAAGTCTACAGAACTTCCTAGGAAATTCTACATATTCACAACTGTTTACTAATTTACATAATAACTATCAGTCTTTCATCCTTAACTACAAAGGACACTCTAGTTACACATCATTACTAAGTAAATTGATTCTTATACCCCTGGCTTCAAAAGAACTAACTTCTGGGTAATTGTAGGGCGGCATAATACTTGAAGTGTTCAGAAATCAGAACCTGCAAAAGGATCTATAAAGGTATGAGCAACTACAGCTCAATAAGTTGAATTGGAGACTCATGAATGCATACAAGCACAAACAAGATTATCAAGCAACTATTTTCATGCAACGCAACAATCAAGTATCATCGCACAGCATAGTCCAGTCCGTTGTGAAATTAAAGAAATTTCACTCGCTCTAATCCGGGTTGAGAAGTTTCCATGTTATGCAGCTGCTCACAACCGAACTCAGGCTTGTACAATGGAGACCTCGCTCCTCCCGCGATTACCTTCGAACTATTGACTTCACTCTCATCGCGACCTCCTCTCCTGTCACTTAGTTCGACTAAGGATGAAGAAGAGACCATTATGCAATCCTGCGCTATCCCTTTCGAAGGGGTCAGTATTTGGTTAGAGAATCCTAATGATCTCTTAACGGGTTGCAATGCATGGCATTTTTGGTCATTAAAGTCAAATAAGATTAAATTTCATTTAGAGTTTTCAAACAATTCACACCAATTCAATTATAACACAAAATCCATCATACCACAATTTCAGCACGAATTCAGATACATCAAACACATGCGTAAACTACTTACAATCACAACCAAAGTCTCCGAGTACCATAAAAATAGTACTCTATTACAGTAAGTAATAACCTAACTTAATTGAAATTTCTTAGTCGCCCGATCACTTAGTTGCAAGCCGATTTGTCTTTGGGTGCCTTATAATATAAATAGGTCTTTTTAGTACTTATACTTTAACGATTCATACTCTAAGTTATAATTTAACTCCTTTTTCCATATATAACTATTATGTACTAATAGTTCTTTTTACTCTATTTCGAGATTCAGATCCTAAATTAGATTCTGGTTTTTATTCCGAAGTCTTAACTATGCTTGAATCCTAATGTGAAATTAATCACGTTAAACTCAAGTATTCAAATATCCTATTGGGTCTTAATTTAGTATTTTAAACTATTCGATACACGCTAATCCTAATTGGGGTATCGGATTTATTTCTGATGTGAGAAAATCTTACATTTTTATATAATTACCTAAAATTAAATTTTATTTCAAATTTAGTATATTCTGATTTTTATTATAATATTATCTAAATAACCCTAATTTTTTTAGATTTATTAATTTTCAATTCCACATATTTCTAATTTCTTACAATAACTACCTAATTTCCTAAATTAACTATACTTAATACTCCAATGGCTAGGATTAGGTTTCCACATCATAGATTAACGTCCCTAAACATCTAATTATTATCTAAATCAGTAATTAGTATCTTAATTACCTAATTAACCCAAAATTACCCAATTTTTCCATCATTTTAAGGCTAAAAATTAACTTAAAAATTTCGAAAATTAATTTTAGAAAAATGACTTCATAACACTATTCTATATCACATAAGCATTCTATAGAAAAAAAAAATTGAGCTCTAAACTATACTCTTAAGCCTATTTATTTGTAGTTCTAATCATGCTCAGTTTTGCTCAATTTGTTAAGAACCCTATATTTTCAAACGTGATTAAACTAAATCACTATTTTTTCCTAAATCTACATACAATAAAACCTCAAAATAACAAGTTTCATAATTTTCTGGGCAAAATAACTAATTTTACGAAATTACACAAAATCAGGACAAATAAGGGACTCACCCGGTTCAATACTTTTTGGCCGTCCAAATTCGATCCAAGTATGTCGACCGACTTAGACGGTGGGTTTGGAGTGGGGTGGTGGTGGCAGCTTGGTCCCGGGTGGTGGTGGCGACTTGGCTCACTAGCCCTAACTGTACAGTTTCCTTTCCTTTTTTTTTTTTTTTTGGATTTTCTCTTGAATTTTCGAAGCTCTCTATTTTTCTCTGATTCCTAACTGTCCAAAGGAGTTCTCTGAATTTTTTTCGTATTTATAGACATTTTTGGTCATTAATATGCATTAATTAGACATGACATTGCCCCATTTCCTTGATTTTTGGCTTTTGTATTACTTAATTCTAATTGGATAATTTTTCTTCTTTAGCTCCTGACTTGCCATGACCAGATTTGCATCATTCCATACCCCTCTAATTTTTTTTCTGATTTTTCCACAATTAATCAATAATTTTCTTTAATTATTTACTAAGTTTTTGGCTAATTTAAGTAATTTGGCGTATTTTTATCTACACGTAAATACATGTGGGGTACATGTGAACATTCCTAATTATTATTTAGGTCATTCTATAATTTTTAGTATACATATAATCTATCTCTAGTGATTTATTAGTTATTTGATTACACTTTTTGCCTTTTTGGTAATTAATAATTATTATACTTAAAATTTGAAAATTTTAAAGTCTCATATTTTATTACTTATTTACTTAAATTCAAGTTTACGGGATTTTACTAATTTTTCTATTAATAGTTTATAATTTGGGTTTGATTGGATCCTTTAACTGATCGCTCCAAACCTTGTGTTCTAAGTTTAATCATACGGTCACTTGGCTTAACTTTAGGGTTTACAGGTAGTACAACTGAAGCCGGTGCTAGGTGAGACTAGTAAGGCACGGGCAAAGTCTGTGCCATAGGGGATTCCCCTCATTGTCCAGGAAGAGTTGACAGACGTGAAGCCTTTGCACATGGCTCTGCCTGCTCCTGCCGTCCATTTGTTTGAGCCCATCATCTGGGTGATGAAGGCGTCAATGCGGTGGGGCCCAACGTGTAGGTGCTTTCTCCTTCGAGGGCAATAGAAGGAGAGATTAAGGAGGTAGCCGTCCCACCTATAGCCGTAGGCGAGAAGTGTAAGGCTCCCGAAGTGCCCGATGATCCAGGTCCAGGGGTGAAGAAGTAAAGGCCCCTGGTAAGGGAACCTTTGGCCAAGGGAAAGTGGAATGAGTGGCCTTTGGCTCATCCCTACCAGAGCATGGATGATGTAGGGGATAGGTTTTTGGACATCCTCAATAACTTCCGAAAGATGGGGTTAGGGCTATACTCATTCCTAGAAGCGCCGTACACTTTTCAAGATGAGGCATTGAAGAGGGAAGCTCTCAAGTCAGAAACGAAGAAGGCTCGGAGGAAGATCCTAAGGCTGAAGTGGGAGGTTCATGCTAGCAATCTAATACTGTAACACCCAACCGTTAGCTATCAGGCTTCGATGGGGTCTTACACCCCTGGAAATTGGGTTGTCCTGGAGAAGATCTCCTAAGAGGGTGGAGGTAACCTCATACAGACTGCGGGCCAATTGAGTATGCCGATGCGACAGGTAGGTCTTCCTTGCTATTGTGGTGTTGTTTTTTAGTGTCGTGTACTCATTTATGGGTTTCATTTTCATCTTATAATACTATGGCCAAATGCTCCTTGAGTTGAACAAGTCCATGCCACTCAAAAAGAGGTAATAAGGTTGTGGGAGGAGTTGTATCAGTAAAAGAAGTGCTTGCTAGAGGCAGAGACTTCTAGTAAGAGGTACTTGACAAAATTCAATCAAGCTAATAAGTGCCTGCACTGCTCTATTGTGTAGGTAGTGGGGCTTCAAGCAAGGCTCAAGCATGTCGAGTAAGAGAGGGGTAAAGTCGAAAGAACGGCCTAGAAGGTCATGGAGCTGAAGGCTCAGCTAGAGAACGAGTAGAAGATAAGAACTCATCTCTCTCAGAAGTTGGATGGCGAGGGCGAAGCCAAGGCCCAACTTAAAAGGGAGAATGCCAGCTAAAGGCTTGCGTGGCTAAGTTGCAAACCGACCTAGCAATGAAGGCATCCAAGTATGAGGGCATTAGGGCTACCTTGTTGGAGCTAGCCGGTTTGAGAGTTGATTTGGAGTGGCAGGTCAGGGAGTAGTAGGTCGGGGAGCTGCAGGACAAAATTTCAGAAATGGAAGAGATCATCTCCCAGATGGAGAGTAGGGAGGTCTTCAGCGATGTTGCTGTTAAGAAGGCAATCATTGAATACCGGAAGACCGAGGAGTGGCTAGAAGAGCTGAAGGACCTATCCATTAACTTCGCTCGCTACATTTGGAGGGAAGTTCTCTCCCATTATCTGGACCTGGACTTAAGCTTCCTAGACTTTCTAGATTCCCCGACATTTTTTGAGAAAAGGGAAGCCCTAGCACCAGAAGAGTCCGATCAAGAGGCTGATGATGATGCAAGCGTACTCCCTACTATTGAGGCTGGGCAGGTTACTCTCATATCCACCTCTGCCCTAGTAACCTAGCAGGAAGCCGCCCAAAAAACTATCCCTAGGGGAGATCCATTTTGCCGCTCTTAGTTCACATCTTTTAGGCCCTACTCCAACTTCAGGCCTACCTTTGGAAGTGCTTCCAAATTAGCGCTCTAAATAGATAGACGCTTTAGATTTTTCAGAGTTACCAGAGTTAGCCGATCTTAAGCGGTAAAAGGGTTCTCCTTTTTTTTTGTTTGAACTGAATGCAATTAAGGCTAAATTATCGACCTTTGTTATATAAATAAGCATCTATGCAAGAAATAAATGAATGTTTTTCAAACGTCCTTGGCTATTCTTTGTTTGTCTTTAAATTTTACTGACCCTTAGTCATGATTTTGTTAGGGGAGTTCCTCTGTGCAGGGGCGTTTACCCTTGTCGAGGTTACCTTATGGCATTCAGGTCAGTAGCGTTTCGATCTGCCCTGTTGGGGAGTTCCTCAGTGCAAGGGTTATTTCCCTTTGCCGAAGTTACCCTAAGGGGGTCAAGTCGGTAGCGTTTCGACCTTCCCAATTTGTGGGGGTTCTTCTGTGTAAGGGGTGTTTCCCTTTGTTGAGATTACCCCAAAGAGGTCAGGTCGATGGCATTCCAACTTGTCTTGTTGGGGAGTTCCTTTGTGCAAGGGGTATTCCCCCTTACCAAGATTACCTTAATAGGAGTCAGGTCGAAAAGTCACAGTTCTTGCCAATAGTCAATTAAGGTCTGCACGTACTAAGCTTATAAAATAATGTACAGTGAAGGGATGCTAAGGGGTTATCCGGCGTGACCACTCCAATGCTTAAGTTGGTAATGGGATTTTGATGGAATAGAATGCTTGATACGCAGGCTTAGAATGCAGAGTTTGTAGAGAGAGTTACTATTAGGTAGATATCTGGTATTTATAGTGGAGTGGAATAGGCCGTTGGAGATTAGTTGGCGAAAGAGATCTTCTCCCGCATGTGTGGGAGAATGAAGCTGTCATGCCTGACGTGTCTTTAATATTTAAGACGTGATTATTTTATTCTTATCTTATAGTTTAAGACCGTTACAATGCTTTATGGGCTTGGGCCTAACTCAGGCCTGAGGCTTATAAAGGTGAGCCGAAGGTAGCAAGGCTTGGTGGATTTAGTCAAACCTGAAAGGTTTCTACCCAAAGTACCCTGTCAACAAATTCCAAACCCTTCAATTGATGGTCTTTCATCATCCTTTGACTCTCCATCTATGACTTATTACACTAAATTTTGTAACCCTCTGACTCTTGATTTAATAATCAAATTGCTTAACTCTTAATCCCTATCAAATAACATAGTTGATTACTTAGATAGCATGATCAATCCAAACATAGTATACAGTCCACCATGAATACATTATGGTTAAGTGAGCCATACAATTGACTGACTTAGCTTGTAATGCATAGTTCTCTCTCCCTTTCTTCTTTTCTTTGATTACTTGCTTTTTTATATTAATTTACTTATTAGGATTATCTCTAAGTTCTTTTAATATCTTATTTCCTAATCTAATTGAGGTTATTCTAAGTCTATATATATACAAACTTTACCTTAAATTGAACATGAAAACATTGACCGAACAATAAAATTACTTTCACAAGAGAGATGTGATGCCTTTGTTCTTTATTTGATGGTATGACTTCACCAGAACACCAAATATTTTGTGATACCATACTACCCCTCTTATTGGTGCAGTTTTTTAAAAGACTTAATGGTTTGAGATTACTAAAAAAAAAAAAAAAACTTACCATTGTGGGAAACCATGACAATACTTAATGGTATAAAGAATATGTTTAGATGAGGAGAATTTATGACAAGTTCAGTTATAAACTCAAAATCATTAACATTGCCTTGGTACTTAAGAGATTCTAAATTGCCCATTGACCAGAAAAAAAATATATAATAAATATAAAAAATGTCCTCAATAAAAATTAAAGCCTATATCTTGAGTTTAAAGGAAATCTCATTCAATTTTAACATTTTGTTTAGCATATTGTGGAAACTTGTGGAAATCGGAGGAAGTCACATTTTGCTATTAAAAATGAGGGTAGAAATTGGTAGAATTGGAGAGAAGTTAGTTAAAATATTTTTATTTTAAGACTAATTAATTTTTCTTCAAAATTGGAGAGAAAATGATGTAAGTAGATGAAAATCTTATAAAATTATAAAAGTAACTCTAACAAAAAAATTAAATATTTAAAATTAAGGATATTTTCATTCATCAATAAAAAGAAAACATTTTCTTCCATTTTATTTGATTTTCATGTTATAAATCCAAGTAAGAGATATATACTATATTTTCCCCCAATTTTTTATTTTTAATTTCCTCTCTTTTCTTTTGCCGCTTATTTTCGTGGGTTTGATTTCAACTTAAATTTACCGAACATGGTGTCAGACGACCGTACCATGACTAAATGCGGTTATTTTCCTCTGAGCGACAAATCTATTGCCACGTGGCTGCATGCGCGACCAGTGGGCTTCACCTGACACCGACCTTCTCATGTTTATCCCATCAAGGCCGACACTTTGTAGGTCACAAAGTTCCAGATTTTCCACGTGTCACGATTCTATTCGCTTTATACGCGCAGAAACCACGTCTGCGTGTCTCTCTCCAGTTTTCTACTTTCTTCTTTTTTGACTTTTCCTTTCCCAGTTGCGTACGTTAGAAGACGAACAGACGAAACACGTGTCTCGCAAGTATTATAGAGGCGCGTGAACAAACTTATGCTGTCCAATGTCCATCATGAAATATATATCAATTTATCATTTTCATTGGAGAAAAAAAGAAAGTCTATCAATTTGGTTCTAAACATAAATACCCAAAAAATATAAAAAATCCGTACTGTACATGTTTACAAACTTAGGAATTATTTTTTTCCTTAAAAAAAAAATTCTGTCTATATGTATTTTCCCTTTGATAAGCACATGTCATATATTTTATTGCTATTTATAAATGTTAGCTTAACTTTATGAAATAATATTATCAAATATTTAATTAAATAACATAGTAATAAATAAATAAAACCCAAGAAAAAAAATTATAAAAGAAATGAAAAAAATTGGGATCTAACCTATAGCACTATAAGTGAGTAGTACGATTCACCAGACTTAATTAAAAAAGAAAGGAAAAATAATTTAAAAGCCCCAATAAATTAAAGTTATATCATGTAATTCAGTTATGACCTATTAAGTTCTCTATTGATTTTTCTTTTATTCTTTTTAACTTATAAGGTGTTGATGACCACCCATTACTTATAATTTGATATGACAAATAGTGATATATGATAAGTTATGGAAAATAGGAAGATAGATTGATTGCTTGTAGAAGTGATAAAACACATAAACCATACTTTTATAAATTTTCATTTTTTAATTTTTAATAAACTCACATCCATATTTTATCACCATTATCGCTTTTAATTAGGGAAATGTTGTTGATCAAAAGTGGAGTTGTGATTTCATTCTTGAAAATGAGAAAAGAGTTAGGCTAAAGGAGGTATCGGGGCTAGTCCGATATAGTCACTCCAATGTCTAAATCAGTATAGAAAAGAGTAAAAGAATAAGTAAGTTCTTAAGAGTGTCTAGAGAGTTTTTATAGTATTGGCATCTTCTTATTTATAAGCACTTGGCCAGTAACCATAGTAATAGATAATTTATTTGCTTTGGGCCATGTAGCGACTTCCTAATTTGGTTACATGTCGAAAGACAAGGAGAGTGGATAGTTATATAGTTAAGCTAGGTGGATGCTAAATTGTTTGTGCCCTTATTTAAATTCAAAGAATTAAATGGGACAAATCGGGCTTTCTAACCTATCAAGTTAGCCAAGCCTCAGGTCTCCTTAGTCATTAGGTTAGGCCACACTACTAACCTTGATAAAATATGACAACTCGGTAGGTAATGTGCCCATCTGTAATTAGGGAGGGCGAAATTCTACTATCATCATTTGCCATTTGACTCTCGTAGTTGACAATTCAAGTATGAGAGTGGATAAGGAGTTATTCTCCAATTCATTCTAATCAGTAAGCTAGCAACCCATACCTGTGCTTTTAGATCATCGCATAGCTACCAAGCAAGGCAATTGGGTTCTTAATTAGTGCATCCATACGTTGTTCAATATTTTTCATGAAGTGTCGTATAAATTCCAAACTCAAAGGTCATAACTTTTCACTTTTCTTACCAATTCTTATTTTGTGTACATATATGGGACAGCTATCAACTTAGTCGTTATGATACTGTGCATCTCTGTAACTGTTGGCGGTATCACACCTGTTAGATTTCCAACATTGTATATGTGTCTTCCATTGGAGCCTAGTAATCAAATTACGCCTAAAACCTAATTACCTTTCCTTTCATCCTTTGAGAAGGGGATTGACTTGGAGCAATACTTTTAAGGTCCCTAAGAGACTCTACTATGCATTTTTCCGACCGTTCATCCTAGTGCTCTATAGTCTTCTCTCTCAAAACTATTCTATGTAAAACTTCTAAGTTCTTTCTTCAACTCTTCTCTCTTCTTTCGAGTTCTTGATATTTCATTAGGTATGGCTAGCACTAAAATTTGTCTTACCACTCCTACTGTCTCTAAGGCTACTCTTTCTCCCTTCTCCCATCCTATGAGGTGATTAAGTCAAATCTTAGTTTTGGTAGCTTGGTAGAGAATGCGATTGAAAGGTGGGAGGAACTTGCTCACATGGATGTAATTCCAATAGATGTTTATTATGAAGATGAGGGGTATGACCTACCTACTAGGTATCTATATAATAACATAGTGTATAACATTGATTTGCCAGATGGAGTGAAGAGCACTGCTGTTAAGGTGGTTGTATCTAAATATAACAAATATTTTGAAGACCTTCCAATTGAATGGCATCTTTATAGGCCTAGGGAAGATGAGAGAGTATGTTCTCTGATTGAGCATGAGTTTCATGTTTACTCATAGTATTTTGAGTTTGGGTTACATTTTCCTTTTTCCTATTCTCAAAAAGAGTTCCTTAACTATTTCCATGTGTCGTTGAGTATGTTTACTCTCAATACGTATAGGATCCTTGTTGCTTTTTAAATAATCTATGAAGAGCTCGAAGTTAGGACTATACCATAGCTGATTAGATATTTCTTTACAATCAAACTCCAGCTCGATGTAGAGTTCTATGTGGTGGTATGGCATGGTTGCAAGTTCATGGATGGCCTAGAGTCTAAGATTTACAAGTAACATGATAAGTATGTCTTAGTTAGGTTGGACGTGGATCTTAATTTCTAAACCAAGTGGGTAGAACCCTTTAAAACTAAAGAGATAAAGTTATTGCTGAATAACGCTGCTGCCACTAAAAAGATTCAAGATAGGCAACATAATAAAATGTTTTACTAGGATGCTAAGAGAATTATTGAGAGCTACAAGAAGGGGGAGCCAATATTTTCTAAAGAGGAAGTAGGGCTAGATCTACCCACCGTACCGAGTCAAGCTGCAAGAAGAAAGCCAATCTTTACAACTCATGGGGGGAGATTCTTTACCTTTAAGCTTCACTTGGTATGGATTCATAAGTTATATATATGTTTAGTTTTAAGTTGTAATACTCTTATTTTCTTTAGGCATGGGTGAAGGTGATGTAGACCTAAGAAAGCTACTAATACAGGCTAAGGCAAAAAAATAAAAACTTAATCAGCATGTTTCTAAGGCTGCCCCAAGTCAAGGCAAAGCATAGGGATAGGTTGTCGAAGGATAAGTTGTCCATAAGAAGAAAAAAGAGATAGCTTGACCAAAAGGTAAGCAAGTTGTTCAATGAGAAAATGTTCCTAAACTCATGTAGTAAGAAATACCACATTCTTTGGAAAATGTGATAGAGGAGAGACCCATTGGTAAGTTCAGCCAAATTGCTACTCCCATTGATGTCGTGGACATTGTCCCAATAGAGGTTATAGATAGTTCAGCATCAGCAAAGTTGATGTCTATGTTAAGCCCTTAAGAGAGGAAAGCAAAAGAACATGTTGGAGAACCCTTGTCTAAGAAAAGCAAAAACTTAGATAAGAATGCCTAGAAGGCTCTTCGAGAGAAAGCTCTAGGCATTAGGTCAGCCAAGTTCACTCTTCAAACTAAGGAGAGTTACTATTACGTAACTTGCTGGAGTCACATAATTTTGAACATTGATATTGCCCTAGGAGATAGAACAAAATCCTTAGCCTTGTCGGAGGGGGTTACTCTTCCTAAAGATAGGAATATTATGAGAAGGGATGTTGACAAGGTTAGTGGCAATAATAAACACCACATTGTTGCCAAGTTGTATGATGTAAGTTTTCAAATCACTATGATTCACTTTAATTCGCATCATTTATTTAGTTGCTAATCTTTTATACTTGTCTTGCAGATTAGTAGTCATGTTCGAACAACCATAGATGAGGTTGAGGAAGAGATGAAAAAGGTAACTTTAGTCCTCTTTATATATACATGTGATTAAGGGGCGATTAACTCATCACTTTATCATTCTAATGTAAAAGATGGAGGAGGCTTACAACTCGTCAAAGGCACAAATGATTGTGGCAAAAAATGCAAGCATAAAGGTTGAGATGGAAGTTCAAAAGCTATAGGGAGAGCTTGCTACTAAGTAGTTACATACAGATTGGTGACTAACGAGGTGACGAGCTTGAAAATTAAGAATGATAAACTCTTTAAAGAGACTGAATAGTTAAAAGATAAGCTATAGGAAATAAGGGAAAAGTGCTAGAGCTTGGGGGCAGTCAGTTGCCTCAATGAACAAGCAAGAAGATAAGTTAAGGGTCTAAATAAAGGACTTAGAGATTAAGAACACTTCAAACTTGGAGCTCATGTAGTTGAGCTAAAGCAGGCTTCTAAGGCCAAGCCTTCTATAGAGGAGGTGTTACTAATTATCACTCCAAGTTAACAATATGAGAAGCTGCTTCGTAAGAAGTTATTAGAAGGCATGAAATTAGCTTAGTAGGAGGTCTTAAAAGTTCACCCAAACTATGAACTGTCTTGCCTCGACTTTGCTAATGTAGATAATAATGATACCGATAGTAATGAAGATGGAGAGGTAAAAAAACAAGGAAGAAGTGGAAAGTAAAGGGCAGAACGACAGCCAATAGGCTGATGTGGAAAACCCTATACTTGCTAAAGAACTTCCTGTGAAAGAGACCCTTTATGTTCAAAAAGAGGCTCCCAGTGCTTCAACTGAGACAAATAGGCTAATGAGGATCCTAACTCTATCAATGTTAAAGAAAGTATGGCCGATCAAGATCTCGGTTTCATTAAATCTATTAAAGAAAACATCTCTAACCCACAATCTAACTAACTCTCTCTAGACTTACTTTTACATTTGATTAGGTTGGGATGATAGGAATCAAACTACCAAACCTGAGGGATTATTGAAGTGAATTCTACTGTTCCAACCAAACCCTGCCGAGGTCGAGCTGATCTTCACTACCGACTAACTCCAAATGCCAAGTTGAGTAACTTCTCATCTCTCATTAGTTGAGTGCTGACTTAAAGTATACTCCATCGATGGTCTAACCCCTTACACGTTTACTTAGTCATAACCATACCGACCTTTAGCTTGGCAATATTGGTGCCGAAAACCCTAACACACGTCTACACCTATGTCTTCTTGGAAGGACTCCTAGGTTTACTTGGCACCTCAGCTTAGTAGTCACCATTATAATCGTACAATTTGTCTACTTTTGCTAGAAAGTCACCTATCTACAAAGAGCTACGTATTCGAGCAATCATGTGATAGAATCCTTTGTATAAGATGGATGTTTTTCTTGATTTTCTCTTTATGCCCTTTTTCCATTCTTTGTATATTACTTCTTTAGGACTCTACCTCTTTAGTCATTTCCGTTTATAATTACTGCCTTAATATTTCGGGTATAAATACACATTGTAAATGTAGCTACGTAATATACATTTGATATTGAATATACTTCTCATTTTTCATGAACATCACTCTCTTTTAGCTTGTTTACTTTATTTTTATCCTAACCCTTAAGTAAGGTTAGGTGGCAAATACCCTTATCGGATCAGCTTGTGTGTCATATCGAGTTAAGTTGCTAGTCATCAATAGTTCTGTAGTACATCATATCTTTAGAGTAGAACATGGGTTTTTCTTATTTTACTTTCATTGTTGTTCGCGTGATCCTTTTTCCATCTTCATTTCCAAGCTTTATATAAGCTTGGACCCACTCTGATACTATTGCCCTTGTCTGCTCTTAGCACAGTGTATCATCTTGGTATCAGAGCGGAGGTTCATTTAAATAAGTTGTATTCAAGCTTTCTTGTGAGTAGTGTTTGTTGTGGTAGTGTGTTGTAGTTGCATAGAAGTTAGCTATGAGTGTTTGAGTAAGTAGGAGGCTTAGTAGTTTATTGTGGTTGCATACTCTATTTTGCCCTATTTTGAACATACAAAAACGGAGTAAGTTTCAATTGGGTTTATTGTTCTTTAGAGAAGTTGTTGTGTTCATAGATTAGTTGGACATTTGTGCGAAAGAGTGTATGTATTGTTTAACTTGGAGGAACAGTATTTGTTGTTTCTTAGATTTTGAGTTTGTTATTAAGTTTTATTAAAGAGAATGATAGATTCCAGTGTCAACATTGGTATCAGAGATGACAATAGTGGTGTAATCCACCATGAATGATAAACCCAGGGCACCTTTAGGCGTACAGATGAATGAATTGATGAAATAACTAACTTATAGCGGGCCTTATTAGGGCTATACAAGCATTAGCCTTTCGACCTGCCGAAGTCATGCAGAATACTCCCTAAGTCGCTTAACCTACAAGAGGACAAAACCCAACTTGACAAGATTGAGATGGAAGAGTAAGAGGATGAGTTAGGAGAAGGATTGACTTAGGTGATATGGATGATGGAGAAGAAGAGTACAATGAAGAAGAAGAGAGAGCTCGAGTACCCTAAGCTACTGACCATGTGAAGCTTTAGATTCTGAGCTTAAATGGTTTTAGGAATGCAAATGACTATTTAGATTGAGAGGAAAAGGTTAAATGTGTTTTTGGCTATTATTAGTATGGGGATTGTGAGAAGGTGAAGGTTGTTGATGTTGAATTCTCGGGGTATGCTGCATTATGGTAAAAGAACTTCTAGACCATGAGAAGGTGAGAAGGATACAGAGAAGTTAGTACTTGGCCCAAGATGAAAAGAATTCTTTGATATAGATACGTGCTGGATACCTACCTACAGGATACTTTTGCTAGACTTGAGGAGCTATAAATAAGAAAACTGAACTGTTAATGAGTATGTTTGGGAGTTTCGAATCCTTATGATCTAATGTGAAGTAGATGAACTGTTAGCCCGAATACTTTCTAGACTTCTTACTAGATTAAGAAGCAACATCCGAGATATCGTGGAACTTCAACAGTTTATTGTATTGGAAGAAGCTATAAGAATAGTTTAGCGAGTGGAAAGATAAAGGAGGAATAGGTCGAGCCGACCTTCAATGAGTTGACCTTTATAATCTAGCTGACCCACTCAAGGAAGTTACCGAGCTTAGCAAAGTGCCAAGTTGAATAGGAGAACAAATGTTAAAGCTGAACAAAGGGGTCGACTAACTGATGGTGAAGTGCTATTGAGAACTTATGAGAAGGGATAAGGATTTGAGAGGAGGATGAGCCAGATTAAGTATTTTAAGTGTCAAGTGCTTGGACATATGGTTGCCTAATGTCCTAATAGAAGAGCTATGATTATCAAGGGAGATATCCCGAAGCTTGATGTGGATAGCACTGATGAGGAGCCTGAGGAGGAGTTTACTCTTAGGGGAAATACCTCATAGGGAGAAGATGTAAACCCTGCTATTTAAAGGGCATGTGAAATGTCAAGCCTAGTTTTTCACCCTCTCAGTTCTTTTTATAAAATTAGGTTTTCTTTAAACCGATTAGTACTAAACCATACCTGTTTAATACTGATCCTCAACTAGGGTTTAAAGAAAATCATTTTTTTTTCAACTTGAAAAGACTTGGAGTCGTCAACCAACTAGAGTCGAGAAAAAGAGTTAAGTTATAACCAATTGGATGGATTGGTTATAATTTAGCTACTGGTTTATCGATTAAAAAACCTATTTATAAATACGGCTTTTGAAAACCAGAGATCTGGATTCGGGGGCTAATTTATTAAACCCTAAATGAGTACCACTTTTTAACTTTCCGAATTTTACTTTGCTTTTCAAATATATCCTTTTTAATTTCTAAAAATAGCTAATCATGATATATGCGACTAAATTGATTAATTTACATAAATATCTAAAAAGGAAAAAGATAAAATTTTTCATATTTTAAGTCGCCCCGTACTGACATACGGTTGGCTACGTACCTGCTATTCGGGATTAGACTTCTGTAGTTTGTATATCGAAAACATAGTGGGTTAATTTAATTTGAATTTTGGAAAAATAGCCGGGTTTACGTTTTTATCCATTTTAATTTTATTGGAGAAAATTTTGCTAAGGGTCTTAAATTGGTTTTATTTTTGAAAAACCTAAAGTGCCTTAATTTAGAAAGGATTTGTTTTATTTTTATTTCTTTTTAAAAAAATATGTTTTTCTATGCGACAAAAAGAAATAACAATCTTTATTCTTTCTATTTACTTATTTATTTTATTTTATTTTATCTAATAGACTAAGTAAAATAACAAATAAATAAACTACATTTTCTTTCTCTATTTTTTTCTTTCTTCTTCTCTTCTCTTTTTCTTTTTCTTTTTCTCTTTTTATTATTATTATTTTTATTTTGCAACAAATTACAAGAAATGAAATAAAATAAAATAAATAATAAGAAAAAGAAAAAAAAAAACAAAAACAACAACAATTATTAAATTAGGAAATGGCCGGACCAAGCAAGGGGGATTTGGATTGGGTCAGCAGCGCAGATTAGATCCTCAGGTTGGGTCTAGATTGGGTCGGATTCGGGTTGAGTTGAAGCTCTATGGGTTAGGTCCAATAGGTTATAAATCACTAACTGCAAAAGAAACCGGAGGTAATCAGAGGTGCATTTTTGGGTTGATTTCAAAAGGAAAATTCAGTTTTTGTGTGTTTTGTATTGGGTTTAGGGGGTATGGGGACGATGTCACCATGTTTGGTGGTCGTCTGGTAGTGGTCGTGGTGGTGCGGTTGTAGATGATGGCTCAGTTGTGCGAAAGAGACAGTGGAGAGAAGCTAATAGATAGTGGTGCTTGCTGTGGTTGGGTTTAGTGAGTATGTACATGCACTGTGAGGTAGAGTGGCTAGGGGTCTTACCATGGTGAGTGTGGGTTTGGTTGTGCAACAGTGGTGCGGTCGTGTGAGTTTTGAGAATGAGAGAGCATAGTAGAGAGTATATGAGTTATGTGGCTTAAGAGAGGGGTGTTATGTAGGAAAAAGAATGCGATGCCGAGAGAGAGGGAGCTTATGTAGTAGGGGGTTGGAGAGAGAGTGGGAGCGAGAGAGAGAGGTGTTTGGTGGAGAGAGGGAGATAGCTGAGAGACAGTGCAGAGGGAGAAAGAGGTGGTCGAGAGTGAGAGAATCCAAGGGTGAGAGTGAGAAGTAGAGAGAAGGAAATAGTAGGGGGAGAGAGGTTTGGATCTAGTGGGAGAGAGAGAGATGTTGAGAGAGAGTGAGGTTTGTATGTTATTTTTTTTTTTTCAAAATGAATTCCCCCTGTGTACGTGTTTTTTCTTTTTCCCCCTCTACTGTTTCTTTTTCTTTCTTTTTTGTGCTGTGTTTTTCTTTTTTAAAGAGAGAAAGAGAGGGAAATAATAAGGAAAGGGGAGGAAAAAATGAGGGGAAAGAATGTGTGTTGTCCAAGTGAATCACAACGCACCACGTGTCACAATTACATACGTGGCCTAATGATGTTTTGACATGTGGCAATATGTGGATTTAAAAAAGAAAAAGATAAAAAAAAAAAAATCCTCATGCCTCCAGTAAGTATCCAAGTGTTTTACCGTTAAGCCATTAGCCTCTACCTTATCCATATGTGCAATTAAATTGTACATATGGACTAAGTTAACCTGGACTAGATTTAAATCTAATCTCAAGTTCAATGGTTTAACTTCTAAACCTAAATTAAAATTAAAATTAAAAATCTACTCTAACAAAATGTTATTTTCTAAAATCTTATTATTATTTTATTATTATTTTTCAATTTTTTGTGACTTTTCAAAATTTTTATGTACTTTTCCAAAATTTTCCATTTTTTGTATTTTTTCTAAATTTCTTATTTTTTGTGCTTTTTCCTATTTTCCTATTTTTTTTGTATTTTTCTTGAATTCCTTTTTTTTTTCTAAATTTCTTCATTTTTTTTGGGGTTTTCTTTAATTTTATATTTTTTTTTGAACATTTTCTAATTTCAGACTCTATAACTTAATTTGAAAAATGAAAGGGAGGCAAAAATTAGGTATCTACATAAATCAACTAAGAGTGCCTCTTGATCATTCGCAAAGATCTACTAAATTGAGAACTTAAGTTTATATTTAGAAAACGAATTTAGTTTTTCAATTCAAAAGTTTAATTATCGATAAAAACTCAAACACGAGAATAATGGACTTTAAGCCATTCAGAACCCTAAACTCTGGTGTAGTTAAGGACTTGTGAACCTAAATAATTAAAAATTTAGTTTAAACAAATTTTATTCAACTCTAGAAAATTTCAAAATTTCATGAGAAGTACATTATGATTTACAAATTGATTTAAGAACCAAACTCTAAAAGAATTACACCTAAAACAATCCCCTTATTTTCACCTATAAATTATGTTAATATGAATAAGTAAACCAACCAATCACATCAAATAATTTATTATTTAAGAGTTAGAATTACCTATCACTTGATAACTTATCAACAGCTTGTGATAAGACCATTCCCATATCTTACCATAACTTATACTACATGAGGAAAGTCTATCTCATTACATTATCTATTTAATTTTAAAATAAGTGAAGAGAAAAAGCCATACTCTTACAAGACATGACATGACTGGTTGAAAGGAAAGGAAATGAGGGTTATTCCTTGTCATTTAACTATAAACTTATTATCTTTCATGAGCACTATTCATCCCTTAATGTTTATATCATCTAATCATGTAAAGTATGACACATATACTTGATAAAAGACAACAAAAAGATGCTTTATAGATGCATTACACACACATCCACAATCTTCACATTCTCTCCCATTTCTTCTCATCTTCATTTTTTTTCCATACTTCAAACACACAAACCAAAGGAAGAAACCAAGCTCTACTTCTCTTACAATTGCTACCACCTATATGTACATACACTTACGGCACAAAAACACCTTTGTTGCCTTCACTTTGTCCTCATCGAAAGCCATTTTAGGAAACTTGAGAACACCCCAAAACCGATCTTAAACATCAAGACTTTGGTAACTTAAGAAGTTTGCAAGAAGAGGAAGGAAAACAAGGAGCTAAGTGGATACTTAGTTGCACAATCACCATATTCATGCTTTTGAGGATGAGTAAGTTATTTCCTTGTTAAAGTGATCTAGTATGCCATGTTAAGAGACCATATTTTTATGAAGATGTTAGCATGAACGTAAGATGATAACTTAGCTAGTCACTTTAAGAAATAAGCTTATGAATCTTTCATAAGAAAGTTAGAATATGAGCATGCTAAGTTGTTGTTATGCAATGATACATGTTTAACACTTAAAATGAAAGATTTTAAGTTGAGACAATCATGAAATGAGTACTTGAAAGAAGGGATATCATGCTGCACGTGAAGTGTTTGTAGGTCATTTAGATGTTATTCTCACTTCTATTAAGTTAAACATGCTTAAACTTAGCCTTAGGTAAAGGAAAATTCATTACATGAAGTTTTTATGAAGAAATCAACTTTATAAGATGTGAACTATGGCACGGAAGTTATGATAAGTATGAGGTTTATTATTTTCATGTAGAGTATAAGTTAAATAATCATCTAATGGAAGAGGAGTTAAGTCAAGATTGGAATATAAATAGCATAGGTTCATGATCTAACCCTTAAACTTAAGGAAATGATGAAATAAGTTGAAAAACCAAGTGAGTATCCTTTTGATTCACCATGGTCAGATCTAGAACCATGTTAAAAGTCACTTAAAAATATCATAAAAGCAAGTAAACAAAGTAAAAAAGACGAACCAAAGAAAGTACGATAAGTGTATAAAGCTTAAAACTTAAAATCGAGCCTAAAACTTTCAAAACGAGCCTTAAACTCCAAGTTGGGCCTTCATCAATTTTCTGACCAGCAATTTAATCCGCTATTAAGAGTCATTTTAAGACCTTCAAGAATCCCACATAACACCCCCTAAGCCCAACAATGTGACTATTTTTAATTTAGATAAAAAAACAAGCCTATTTGACAACTTAAGGTTACATGAAAGCCTAAGAAGTTGTCGTTAGCTCTAGGAGTGTAAATCAAAGTTGGAAATATGACCTTAAAGAATATTTTAAGCTTAGAATAGGATCCTAAACCCAAGCCCATAAGATTTCCTAAGATATCAAAACGCCCAATAATCAAACAAAGCTCAAAAGTACTCCAAATCATGAGGATTGCTACTGTTATGACCTATAGGCAGAATTTTGTGCCTAATTTTGAAAATCTAACTTTACCACGTTAAAGTACACTTGAAAATGATGATGATTGACTATAAAACTATAAAAATCGGATTTAAAACGAGAAAGCTATACGCGATTGAACTTTTGAGTAAAATCAAGAAAAATGTGAAACCTAGCTAAAAGTATGACTTAAAGGGCTTTAGCCTAGTTTTCTAAGTTCTATTTCAAATCCTTATAGTATCATATTTGCTATGTCTAAGGGACCTGGCTTTTGGAGACGATTTGCCCCCGGATTACTACGACTGATTCACATGGCTGAGTGAGTGATTCTTGATAACTCCATACTTGATTTTTGCTTGTAGAGTAGATGCACTTATACTTATATAAGGAACTTGAATGCTTATGGGATATAGGAAATGCATGTGTATGATATTATGATTGAATGCTATGATTTATTAATCAGAAAATAATGGGAATTGTTTATAATAATATCTATGTATAGTTGTATGGAATGAATTTGTATGATCCCCATGAAAATTGGATTAAGTACTTATTTAATTAAAAAATTCAATGAATCATGCATTTCTCATAATCACATCATGTTATACTGATTGCCACCTCATGCAGAAGATGGGAAGGGACTCACAAGAGGAGGGCCTCTTGCAAGATTGGGCATTAGATACGCCACCATTTTATTATTGAGTCTCTATCCTAAGCTAACAGGCTTACTAGGCGCTACGGGATGCTAAGCATTGGCAAAGGCCCATGTCTTATGGCTTTTGCTTAGGGCTGTGTCTTATGACTTCTGCTTAGGGCGTGTGATTATGGATTACGGAGGCCATCATACTGCTAGACTTAGAAATTTTCGTTTAAAGTACAAGACATAAAATGAAAGAGTACTTTTCAAATTAAAGTGGTATATGTTATATATATATATATGATTTTGTTTTGAATTGAGCACAATAATGCAATTGGTATTAAAACCCAGGTGCTAGGACCTAGTTATGGTTTGTGCTGGTTAATTATCTTTAACCCCGACTATAGGGGGTGTAATTTTGAGCTGCATGTAGTTCCTAGGTTGCTCTATGTATTGATTGGCATTCTGATTGTTCATGTATTCATATGTCTGTACATTAAATAAAATTATCATGTGGTATTAATCGGGGGATTATCTTACTAAGCGTAAGCTTACATCCTAACAGTTCTTTTCCTTATAGGTTGATCAATAGTTGGGATAAGGATAGGAATTGAGTGCGGAATGCTACCATTGAATAAGTATGATAAAAAGCTTGTGTAGTTAATTTGGAATGCTTCGGGAAATAACTAATATCTCAATTAAGTTTGGTATCTTTAGTAAGTTTAGAATTTTTTGGAATTGTTTATCTTATTTCACTATTTTAGTAGGAGATACCGAATCCCTATGATTTGGAGGAACTGTAGAATATCCATAAATGAATTAAAATCTAAAATCTTAGTGATTAATTATTTAGAGTATTGCAATCTCCGACTTGCAAGACTGTTTTTTTATCATGGGTACATACATGATATGGAAATTTTAGGCAACATTACTAGGCCCTTATTAGGTCTCTACAAAATAACTTATTGAAGAAGATGTATTTGCAGAAGACCTAGATAAGTTAACTTTGGTTGTCCAACATGCGATGAGTTTGGAACCTTTTACTAAGAAGGAGTAGAGAGAGAACTTATTCTACATCACTTGCAAAGTAAATGAGAATGTTTATGTGCTAATAGTGGATAGTGGAAGTTGTACCAATGTGGTGTTTGTCGACTTGGTTGAGAAGCTCAAGTTGCCGACTATCTCACATCTAAAGCCATATAAGTTACATTGGCTAAATGAGAAGGGAGCACTACATATTACGTAATAAGTATTGTCGCCAATCTTTATTAGCAATTATTTTGATGAAATTCTTTGTGATGTATTACTCATGTATGCATCACATGTATTACTTAACAGACCTTGGCTTTTTAATTGGAGGTTTATTCATGACGATTTTAAGAACACGTATGTGTTTGAGAAGGATGGTAGGAAAATTATCTTGAACCCTATGACGACAAGCTAAGTAAGTAGATTGCAAACTAAGTTGGCTTGAGGAACCAAGAAAGCTTTAGTTCTGAGTTGAGCTAAGCTACGAGAGGTTATTGAGTTGACATATTGACCTTCTTGTTGGTTAAATGACTATTAGAATTGAAGGAGCAAGTTGAACAACCCTTACAGATTAAGGAGCTACTGGACAAGTATGCAGACTTGTTCCTAGAATAACTACAAGAAGGGTTACAGCCTTTCTGGGGCATAGAGCATTGCATTGACTAAATACCTAATGTTACCTTGCCGAATAAACCAGCTTATAGAATGAATCCCGAGCAAACTATAGAGCTTTAGAAGTAAGTCAATGAATTATTAGAGAAGAGATATGTGAGTTAGAGTTTTAGCCTTTGTGTTGTGCTTGCATTGCTTATATCAAAGAAGAATAGCACTTGGCGTATGTGTGTAGATAGTACAGCCATCAATAAGATTACGATCAAGAATCAATACCCCATTCCAAGGCTAGATGATATGTTAGACGAACTGAGTGGTGCAAAAGTGTTTAGTAAGATGGACTTAAAGTCGGGATACCACCAGATTCGAATGAGATAGGGGGATGAATGAAAAACTGCTTTTAAGACCTGACATGGCCTGTATAAGTGGATGGTCATGCCATTTGGGTTATTGAACACCTCAAGCACTTTTATGAGGCTGATGAATCAATGTTTTGAGGGATCTAATAGAAAAGATTGTCATCGTCTACTTTGACGACATCCTTGCTAATGCGTCTCTAAGGTCATACACATGGAGAAATACCACAATGAAAGGAGCTGAAAGAACATTAGCAAATTTAGGCAGCTACTAACTGGATATGATACACCAATTGATCTTGCTTAGCCTATAATTCGCTAGATATATCTTATTGGTTTAAACTATAGGGTCCTTGCCACTACTATTTGCTAAAGGGAATAGATAGGAGCTAAAGGGGATGAGAACACTAAGGTTGCTCACAAAAGGAAACTTATAATAATCTAATAATATGATTGATTTCTGTGTACAAAAATAAATGGGGTTTATATATTAACCCCATAAACCCCATTAGGGTTACAAGCATAAATGAAAAAGACAAGATAGGTAATCTACAATTGGAATACATAAAATATCGAAAAAGGGTAAAAAATGATAAAGAATATTTGGTATAGATAACTAAAGGATCCTTCTGGATTGTTGTGCTGAAAGACACATATTGCATGGTGGCTGGTTAGTTAGAATATAATATAATTCAGATGAAGTGATGAAAGAATCAGCTGTCTGAGCAGACCTGATTTGGTGCAGGTTAGAGCTCAGACACTAAAGGATGTTCAAGTCTTCTTCACGTCAAGTACCTCATGGCTCGGCTCGGAAATTAACTAGATCAAGACATGAGCTTAGTAATGGATTGGAGTTGCTTGACATATTGACAATTTTGCTCGAAAGCTCAAAAATTGTGTCAATCTATATTAGAGCTTGGTATTCTGGTCAGTAGAAATGTGAAAAGCAAGTGTCAGGACAGGAGTCCTTATCTTGAATGGGGTTTTGAGCTAGTATTCTCCGTGTAAGTCTTTGGAGTCCTTTAGCTCAACTGTATGTTGTTACGCCCCGAAGCAGCAGATTCGTAGCAGCCTCGCCGTGTAAAACATCCTAAGATAGAAGTTGGCCTTATAACCGCTATCTTAGACCTGATCTACACAAGGCGTCCACGACTAACCCGCTTTGAAGTAAACAGTTTGTAATTTAAATAAATTATTTACCTAAGAAAGTGAGGAAATATATATATACAGTATAATTCAATTATTGCAATTAAAGTTTACAATAATTTTCCATAATATATTTCTTAGTTATTACATTATTCAGAAATGAAAAATAATTCTAAAATAAAATAAAAACTTAGACCTTAAAATTATGTATTTATTCTTCAATGTTTTCCTCACTCCCTAGGATCCAGCAGTTATTAGCTTCAGAGTAATTGGTTGCCGTTTCTTAGCTAGTACCTGTACGACGTCTATAGGGATGTGAGCAACCACAGCTCAGTAAATTAGGACGGAGGACTTAAAACTATACCAAAAACACAATAAGGTTTTCAATCACTTATTAGGTACAAGGCATGTGTAAGCAAATGCCATCACACGACGTTATTCGGCCCGTCGTAAGATTAGAGAAATTGCGCTCGCTCTAATCCGGGTTAAGGAGTTGCCATTAATGCAATAGCTCATGACCAAACCCAGGCTTATGCAATGGAGACCTCGCTCCTCTCGCGACTACTTTCGAACCATTGACATCACCCTTGCCGCGACTTCCTCTCCTGTCATTTAGTTCGGCTAAAGATGAAGAAGGGACTATTTTGCAATCCTGCGCTATCCCTTCCGAAGGGGTTGGTATTTGGCCGAAGAGTCCTAAGTTCCCCTAATGGGTTGCCATGCATGTCCAATTATGATTACTGGTCGTATATTTGATTAAGTCCAGTTTAGGGTGATCAATTATTTCATACAAATCATACAATACATGACAGAGCAACAAACAGAATCATAGTATCACCCATAATCAAGCACATGTACACATCCAACTATCTAACAAGCACAACCAAGCATAATCTTAAGCCTCCAAAATACCGCATCATATTAATCCCAACTTACCTCGACTCCTCGCTTACTCATTCGAGGTTCGATTTGCTCAGGCCATCGCCGATTATCCCTATAACACAAATGTGGTTTTAGCTTTTCATATAACTATTATAGGTACATTTTATCCTATAACATTTATTGTTATGTTTTGTTTAGGATTTAATATGCTTAATTATCTAGGTCTTAAGTCTTTTATAATTATTCTAGGTTTGGGGTTAGGTTTGGGTTCGGTTTTCGCATCAATTTCTATATTAGGTTCTAGTTCGATTTCTAAGTATTGTTTTATACTAGATATTCGTTTCAACCCATAATATGAAATTAATCACATTACTTCCCGATCTCCTAAATACCATCATTACCCCTAGTCAATATTTATTTTACCCGGTACTCTTAAATCCATATTAGTATACCGAATTCACTTCTAATGTGAGAAATTTTTACATTTTTCATATAATTACATAAATTCAAGTTTCCTATCAGATTTATTGTATATTTTTATTATTATCACAATATCAATTTTTATTATAATATTTTCTATTTATTATATTTCCAATAATGACCTATTATGTATTATTACCTTTTATGTATATAATACACTTCTAATATTTCTATCACTCTAATTATTATCTCTAAACATCAATTATCATTTCAAAATATCTAAATTTATCCCAAATCAGATTTTACTCCTAATTACCCTAATTTACAAAATTAACTTAAAATGTACTATTTTTCCATATTACTTATTTACTATATAATTAACCTAATAATTATATCTAACACCCTAAATGCTACAAGTATCATTCTCCATCAGATTTCAACATCCTAAAACATCTACTTATTCACTAAGTCAGTAATTAATAATTTAATTACTTAATTAACCTTAAATTACCCATTTTATGCCTCATTTTAAGGCCTAAAAATTATCTAAAAATTTTGAAAATTAATTTTTGAAAATGGGCTTCGTAGCACTATTCTATAACATCTAACTAATTTACACAAAAATTTTGGGCTCGAAACTACACTCCTAAGGTCATTTATTTCTATATCGAAATGTGCTCGGTTTTGCACGATTTTTTAAGGACCATATATTACGGGATATGTTTTCATCAAAATAATATTTTTCCTACAAACTACATACAAAAATATCCCAGAATAAAAAAATTCATAATTTTCTAATCATATTTACTATTTTTACAAAATTATACAAGAATCAGGCTGGAAATCGGACTCACCAATTTGGGTAGCTCCGACCACCACCAACCGCCGTGACCTTGTCGGCAGGCTTGGGTTCTGCCACCACCGTATGATGGTCGTGGCCGTCCACTTCCAGCTGCTCGTTAGGTGGGGGTTCCCTTTAAAGGCCCTAATTGCACAGTTTTTCTTAATTTTTTTCTAACCCAAATTTTTCTCTCAATTTTCGCCTCTCTCTATTTTTCTCACTTTCCAAACTACCTAAATGAGCTCTGTGATTTTTCTTGCTATTTATAAAGCTTTAGGGGATTTATTATGCATTAAATTGGACAAGACAATTGCCTTATCCCTTAATTTTTGGCTTTTGTGTTGCCTAATTCTAATTGGTTAATTTTTCTTTTTCAGGTTCTGACTTGCCACGACTAGGTTTGGATCATTCCACACCCTTCTGATTTTTTCAAAATTAATTTATAATTTTCTTTAATTATTTACTAAGTTTTTGGCCAATTTAGGTAATTTCGCGTATTTTTATCTACACGTAAATACATGTGGGGTACATGTGAATATTCTTAATTATTATTTTGGTCATTCTAAAATTTTTAGTATACATATAATCTATCTCTAGTAATTTATTAGTTATTAGATTACACTTTTCGTCTTTTCGGTAATTAGCAATTATTATAGTTAAAATTTGAAAATTTTATAGTCTCCTATTTTATTACTTATTTTCTTAAATTCAAGTTTATGGAGTCATTTTTACTAATATTTCTAGTTTTACTTTATAATTTAGGTTCGATCGAGTCTTTCAATTGATCGAAACCTCGAATGGCTAATTGTGGGGCTTACATATGTGACTGGTCCGAGGACTTGATTCTTATCATTTATCTAGAGTACTGACCTGGTAATGCATACTAACCATCTCCGAGCTATTTTTTATGTCGTTTGAACAGAGAGACTGTTTAAAACCTGAAGAAATCCTGTTTTTGTTAAGAAAAAGTGATCTTCCTAGGTTATGTAGTTAGTGGAGGAGGATTGAAAGTTGATGAAGAGAAGGTATAAGCCATTGTTGAGTAGCTAACCCTAATGTCATGTATCGAAGTGAGGAGCTTCCATGGATTGGCATCATTCTATCAACGCTTTATCTAAAGATTCAGTACCATAGTAATGCTTTTGACTGAGTTAACAAAGAAGAATGTAGAGTTTAAGTGGGGAGAGAAAGAGGAGAGGAGTTTTGCTGAGATAAAAACAAGGTTAACCTTTACCCTAGTCTTGGCTCTACCAGACTTTGATAGGGTATTTGAGCTTGAATGCAACGCGTTAGGTGTCAGCATCAAAGTTGTGCTCATGCAAGAAGGCCAACTTATCACTTATCATAGTGAGAAGTTCAGATGAGTGCAATTAAACTATTTTATGTATGGCAAAGAACTTTTGGCCCTAATTCGAGCTCTTTGCGTATGGCAACATTAACTTCTGTCAAAAGAATTTGTCATTTGAGATATTTACAGAGCTAATCCAAGCTTTCCAAATGCTAAGCTCGATGGAGTGAATTTTTGGAGGGATTTAATTTCATCATCAAATACAAGCAAGGCAAGAATAATGTAGCTGCCAATGCTCTATCAAGAAGACATGTTCTTTTCACTAAGTTACAGACCAAGTTATTAGGGTTTACAAGCATTAAAGAACAATATTAAAATGGTTCTCATTTTGGCCCTCTATATAAGCATTATGGAGAAAGAAGAATAATAGATGAGTATCATATGGAGGATGGTTATCTATTTTGAGGTGGCAAATTGTATGTGTCAACCTGTTCAATTACAGAGCTGTTGGTGAGGGAAGCCTATAGTGGAGGACTCTCTAAGCATTTTGGAGAATCAAGGACTTATGTACTACTAAATGACAGGTTCTTTTGCCTTAAAATGAAACATGACATGCATCATATGATTGAGGGATGCGCCATTTGTAAGAAAGCAAAAAATCAAGCAGAACAAGGGAAGGCAATTCCTTTGCCTGTTCCGACCAAACCATAGGTTGACTTAAGTATGGATTTTTTCTTTAGATTACCCTGAATTGCTTGAGGCAAAGACTTTGTAACGGTTGTTGTCGATAGGTTTAGCAAAATGGCACATTTTGTGCCTTATATCAAAACTAACGATGCTTCAGCTATTACTTCTTTGTTTTTATAGGAAATAGTTTACTTAAACAAAGTGCCAAGGAGTATGGTGTCAAATAGAGACCCAAAATTCTTGAGTCATTTCTAAAGAACTCTATGGTGTCGGATGGGAGCTAAAATACTATTCAACACCTTTTTCCATCCCCAAACTAATGGCTAAATAGAGGTGGTCAACCGCACCCTAGGTTCATTGCTCCGAGCTGCATTGGGAAAGAACTTTGTTAGTTGGGATGTTTGCCTGCTTATGGTAAAATTTGCTTATAACAGAATAGTACATGCTACCATTAGGCACACCCCATTTGAGGTCATCTATGGTTTCAGCCCCAAGCTACCCTTCAATCATACCTTGATGCTGCCCACTGACCAAGAAGATTGACAAGCAAGAACCAAAGCTCAATCCATCCAGTAGATCTACTAATAAGCCACCTAGCATATTGACCGAGTTGTTAGAAAACTAAGAGAGAAAGGCATATAAATGAAGGTTAAATAGTTTTAGCCTAGTGACCAAGTGTGGCTACACTTAAATAAGGAAAGGTTTATAAACGAGAGGAATAGCAAGCTATCTACCAAAGCTGATGAACCCTTTAAGATCCTTCGAAAGATTAATGACAACGCTTACTAATTAGAGCTGCTACAAAACTTCGAAGTATCCCATGTGTTCCATGTTGTCGACCTCAATCCTTACCAATCCAAGGAAGCTTTAGATGAGAACCAATTAGATTTGATCCCAAATCTTAGTCAATTCAACAGGGATTATAGGAATCAAACTACTAAACCTTTAACTTAAGCTCGAGGGCAAGGACTTAAGGGACTAATGAAGTGGATTCTACTGTTCCAACCAACTCCTATCAAAGCCAAGTTGAGTAACTTCTCATCTCTTGGTAGTCAAGCGCTAACTTGAAGTATGCTCCATTGACAGTGTGACAACTCATACGTCTGCTTAGTCATAACTGTGCCAACCTTTAGCTCGGTAGTATTGCTGTCGAGAACCTCATAGCACATCTACACCCATGTCTTCTTGGAAGGATCTTCTAGGTTTGCTTGAAACCTTAGCTTGACAATCACCAACCTAATTGTATAGTTTGTCTACTTTTACTAGAAAGTCACCCATCCATAAAGAGCCACATCTCTGAGAAATCATTTGATAGAATCCTTTGTATAAGATAGACGTTTTTCTTGATTTTCTCTTTATGCCCTTTTTTTGTTCTTTGTACATTACTTTTTTAGGACTTTACCCCTTTTAGTCATTTTTATTAATAATTGTTGCCCTAATATTTTGGGTATAAATACCAATTGTAAATGTAGCCACATAATATATATCTGATATTGAATATACTTCTCATTTTTCATAAAAATCGCTCTCTATTAGCTTATTTACTTCACTCTTATCCTAACCTTCAAGTAAAGCTAGGTGATGAGTACCCTTATTGGACTAGCTTATGCGTCATTTCGAGTTAAGCCGTGAGTCCTTGGTAGTTCTGTAGTACGTCATATCCTTGGAGCAAATTATGGTTTTGCTTGTTTTACTTTCATTATTGTTCATATGATCCTTTTTCCATCTTCATTTTTAAGCTTTCTGCAAACTTGGACCTACTCTAATACTGTCGCCCTTGTTTGCTCTCGGTGTAGTACATCATGGGATGCCAAACTTTTGGTGGTTGTATTGAGACTTGCTTTACTTCTATTGATATTTTCTTGTTTAATTTCGTTGTATGTTTCATTTCATGCACATTTTACTCGTCTATTTATCCATAGACATAGATAAGCAAAGTTCGTTAATCGTAAGAGATCTAAACTTACTTTAAATGTTAGAGTTCATTAGTTACACTAAATTAGTACCTGTTGGGGGTAATTTGAGTTCATTAACCATAACAGGTCAAAACTCTTTTTAAAACAATGAGGCTTGTTGGCCATTCAAAATTAAGATTTTAAGCTTGTTAACCATCTTAGGTAAGAACATTATAAGTAATAGCTCGTTCGCCATGTAAGCTTGAACTATATCATCCGTTAATCTTGGTTAGATTAAGAATTACTAGATTGTAAATAGAGATCCATACAACAGATCAAGAAATAAACACTTCAATTTAACAGAAAGTAGGCTGCTCCCTTACATAGTTTTAAGACAAAAACGTTGAACGCAAATACACAACATTCTTGAATAATAAGGAACAACTACTTAAAGTATAGCTTAAGATTATTAGCATTCTGTGCTCGAGGGATAACTTGTCCATCTAACCTTTCTAGTTTGTATGCTCCGTTTCCTATGACTTCCCAAATCCTTATTGGATCCTCCTAATTTGTGACAAGTTTTCCTTGATTCTCTCGCGCCCTTGTTGCTTCCATCTTATTATAAACTAAGTCCCCTGGTATCTTATGTTTGACAATCTGATTGTAATATCTCGTTACCCTATGTTAGTAGGCGGTAACCTTTGCTCTTGTGGTGTCTAAATTGGTTATTAGGCCAATCTAACTTGCCATAACATCAAACTTTTGTATTTACAAATTAGGCAACTCGAATTCAATTAATAAGAGAGCCCTTGATCCAAAAGCCAATTTGAAAGGAGTTTCCCCAGTTGAAGTTTTATGGGTGGTCCTATATCGCCATAAAATGTTAGAGAGCTTATTAGCCCAATTCCCTTTTGCTTGATTAGCTCTCCACTTTAAGCTATATAAGATGGTCTTATTAACTGCCTCCACTTGACCATTGGTTTAGGAATGAGCTATCGAAGTGTAATTCAATTGGATGCTATGCTTTGTGTGGAAACTCGGAACCTATCATTGTCGAACTGTAGACCATTATCGATGATTATCATGAAGGGAACTCCAAATCTTAACAAGATAAAGTTAGATACAAATGACTCAACCTTTTGCTTAGTTATTTTTGCTATTGCCTTGGCTTCTACCCACTTAGTAAAATAATCTACCACAACTATTATAAACTGCCGTTGTGTAGTAACCTTAGGAGAGGAATGATTATGTCTATTCCCCATTGGGTAAAAGGCTAGGGGTTAGTCAAACTATGTAAATCACTAGAGGGTATGTAGCTCAAAACTTCATGCTTTTGACATTGTGGGCATTACCATAATGCATTTTTGGCATCTTCTTTCATGGTTGGCCAATAATAGCGGAGCCTCAAATCTCAAACATATAAGGTCTGAGCCTTCACATGGTTACTATACTCCCCTGCATGTAAATAAAAAGGAACTTGTATGTCTTTCAGTGTAAGGCAACGAAGATAAGGTTATGCAAAGCGGCATTTATATAAGTTCTTCTCAATCAAGGTATAGTTTATGGCCTAGTATATGAGCCTTCGAGCTTCCTTCTTATCTGTAAGCAGGACTTCATCTCTTAGATACCTAATGATCGAGTCCATCCATAATTTCTCTCTTGGGCAAGGCTACACCTCATAACACTATTCAGTCATTTCCAAACTCTTCTCTTGCTTGGTAGGTATTCGATGAAGAGTTTGGCATTCAATTTAGGAAGTGACGTATTGGCCAATTTTGACAATTTGTTAGCAGCGATATTTTGTGCTCTAGGAATCTTCACAATTGTGAAGGACCAAAATTCCTCTAAGAGTGTTCCTACAATAGACAAGTACTTGCTCATTACCTCCTCTTTCACTGCATAATCTCCCTTTACTTGGTTTACAATCAGTTATGAGTTTGAAAAGGCCTCAATTTTCTTGGCTCTAACTTCCTTTGCTAACTTTAGTCTAACAATTAAGGCATCATACTCAACTTCATTATTGCTTGCTAGGAATCCAAACTTCAATGCATATTGTATTTTCATGTTATGTTGCCCTTATAAGATAAGTCCTGCTCTACTTCCTTCTTTTGTAGAGGAGCAGTCTACATATAAGTTCTAAACAAGTTTCTTCGTTATCTCTACACTATCTTCCTCTCCAATAAATTTAGCAACAAAATCTGCCAAGACTTACGCCTTTAGTGTCGTTCAAGGTCTATATTGCATACCATATGCACTTTGTTCAAGGGCATACTTCATCATTCTTCTTGAGGTATCAAGTCGCTGCACGGCTTGCCATAGTGGTTAGTCAGTAAGAACTTTGATTTGATGAGCTTCAAAGTATGGGTTTAGCTTTCTTATTAAAATTACTACAGTTAAGACAAATTTTTTTATCTTGGTGTACCTTTGCTTTAGGCCTCACAAGACATTGCTTATGTAATAAATCAACTTGTGCTCTTTTCCTTTATACAAATAAGGATAGAGGAAAAAGTCGATTACTAATAGATAAATATAAAAATAAATCTTCCTTAGGAATAGGGTTCGAAAGTATTAGTGGAGATGATAAAAAATACTTCAATTCTTTGAATGCGACCTCGCATTCATCAGTTCATCTAAACTCTTTGGGGTTCTTTAAGAACTTAAAAAAATTTTGCACATTTATCCGCGCTCTTTAAAACGAATCTATTTAGGGTGGCAATCTAACTTATTAACTCTTAAACTTCCTTGATTGTACTTGGGAACTTTATATTCCTTATTGCATTAATCTTTCTCGGGTTTACTTCAATGCCTCGTTGGCTTACCATATACCTTAAGAATTTGCTAGATGTAGCCCCAAAAACATATTTTTGCAAATTTAGCTTCATGTATGTAGATACTTTGTTTTTGCCCTCCTTTTATTTTCCAAAATTTTTAGGATAGGGTAATGGGTCCTAATTTAAGAAAACCTAAAAAATAAGAAATTTAGAAAAAAAAAAGAAAAAATAGAAAATTTAAGAAAAAGAAAAAAAAAAGGAAATTTAGAAAAATACAGAAAAAAAAGGAAATTTAGAAAAATACAAAATTTGAGAAAAGTCAAAGAAAAAAAATAAGAAATTTAGAAAAAAAAAATACAAAAATAGAGGATTTAAGGAAAATAATAATTTTTTTGGATAGTTTAATAAAGTAGAGTTTTTAATAAGATAAGGTCATTGGGCTTAAGCTTAGATTTGAATCTAACCCAACCTAACTTTGCACATTATGCAATTTAATAGCACATATGAACAAGGCACAGGCCAACAGCCTAATAGTAAAACACTTGAACATTGCATTTGACTAGAGGTCTTAGGTTTGAATCTCATCAAAGGCAAGCAATGCCTTTTGTTTTTTGTTTTTTCTTCTCTCTCATAAGACATATTGCCGCATGCATGAGCATTATACGACACATGTGCTACTTGGCATGATACGTGTTGCCAACGTGTCGCCACATGGCATGACATGTGTCGTCCACGTTGTCGTCACATGTCTTTTAGGACACATAGCAACTCTTCATTGGTTGACACGGCTGGCGTGGCGCCATGTCAATGCCACATTTGTGCCTCTTTCTTCCACCTTTCTCCATCTTCCTTCTTTTTCTCTAAGATTCTCGCGTTTTCCTTATTAGGTAGTCCACTTTCAGGTCTGATTTAGAGCCTTTTCTTTTGCATTTTGACTAGATTAATGATGTCTTGATTCGCTTAAACTATATATATATAATTAAATTGAGAATATTCCAGCAATTATACTGGGTTGGAATCAAGTAATATAGGATGAGTAAGGTAATCGATCCTTCGAGGATTAAGAAACTACTGATCCTATACTAGTTCTTATCAATATTCAGACAATCAAAATTAACTTATGAATTAACTAATTTTTAATTACCCTAAAGCTATCGAAAAGAAAATTACAATAAAATATCTAAAACTAAGCAATCAATTAAGAATGAGGGAAAAATAGAATCTACCTTAGTTATGCAAGTTAAATTGTTATCATATTATATAGATTAATAGCTATATGGTTATTCAAGTAAACTTATTATGCCTTAAAACTTAAAGACTTAACCCCTAATTAATCGGCTAACTTTCGTATCTCTAATTAATAGAGGACTCTAAATTATAATCATACATCTCCTAATGCAATGATTGTCTAATGTCCTAAATCAATTATCCCTAATGTCTTAGTGAATAATTAATCTCAAAACATCGCATTAATCCCTGGATAATTTCTAATTAATCCAATTAACGTCGCTCCCGCATTAGTCAATCAAATTAAGTAAGAATTTCTAACAAACCCCATATTTACTCCCGTATCAATAGTGTTTTTAAAAATTATAATCAATTAGAGAATTATAATTGAAATAATTATAATTGCAATCATGAATAATTCATATATCTATTAACCTTATAACATGAACACAGTTCTCATCTCAATTATCTGGGGTTTCATCAATTCCAACAATTGAACTTAGCCATCTATGGAAATTAAGACAAAAACATAGATAATAATTGAAATTTTAAAGAAGTTCATAATTAAAAGTAGGAATAAATCACAGAATTGCATAAACATAAATATAATAAAGATCACCAATTCTGTAATTAGAAAGGGTAAACTTCAATTGCACTCCAAAGTTGATCTTCACAGCAAAAGTGAAGTCTTCTCAATGATCCAAGAAATTCTAAAGAAGAATTCTTCAAAACTATCTACTAATTGTTCTAAGACTCTCTAACTCTAAAGAACATGAAAAGTTCTATCTAAATTATGGAACACATGACTATTTATAGAGAAAATTAGGATTGGCTTTCGGATGGCATTCTCTTCATGAAGGCCAATGGTGTGGCTTCCAAGGTCAGTGGCGTAGACATCCAAGGCTACTAGTATACAATGTAGGCCGGCTGCCTTCAATTCCAATTGTGCTGTGGCTTAAGTCAAGCTTCTTCGTTTGCATAAAACTCCTCTAAAATTGACCGTATTTCCACTCTGAATCCTCTAATACCTGTCCAAATGAAAATACTTAAGTACCAATTCTTAATGATTTTTATAAAATCAATAATAATTCTATCTAATTTGCACATTAAAACATGAATAAAATATGCCTTTATCAGGTTTTTACTTAGTTAATGTGAAATTCATTGTATAAAGCCTAAGAACACAGCCAAATTCACAAGATTGGGCATTTGAATCATGGATGAAAAATGGAAATAAAGAAAAAAATTTACGATAGACATTGATTCCAATTCTATTGGACCAAATTCAAAAATACTAATCAAGACTCCAGACCACTCAAGTCCCCTCTCTCTCTCGGACAACTTACTTTCTCTCTTGAACAACATCACCCTCTTTCTCTCTTTCTCTCTGGTTCTCAATGGTGAATCAAACATTAGACTACATACACATACACCACACTGGGCCACGCACAGTACACTCATCATCTCCCTATCTTACCCCTTTGATCACTGATGGCCAAATCCTACCATGCATAGATCCATCCCCCATCTGACCTACGCCTACTGCAGTTACCCTTATCCTTTGCAACACACTCACAACCATATATGACAACCTACATAGACATTAGCACCCAATTGAACACTCGTCGATCAACCCCATCAGTAGCGCATGCAACCTACTAACAACCTTCATCCATCATTTCCCTACTGATACACGCAGCAACCACTTCAATCTCCTTTACACTATACACACAATAACAACCACCACATCTTCAGCACGCTCGCCACCACTACAACTAAACCCTAAGCACCACTACAAAGTTGCTTGGGCTCTTCGAAACATCATTCTACACTAATTGATGCCATGGCTGTATTCGTGGCATCCTAAAACCTAATAACCAAATCCTTTCAAAACCTAAGTACCCTTGTGTAGATTAGCCACCACCACCGACCACGACCAAACTTTAAATAACCACCAAACGGCCATTAAACATCGTTGCACTTCACCTAGACCCCATAAGGCTAATAAAATTTGCACAAAAACACAATCCCTAGTTTGAACTAGTGCTCAAATCCATCACCATAATTGAAGCTACGTGGTCGTCTCCTTCTTTCCTCAACCTTACACGTGTAGTACATGTGTTCGGGTCAGCTGCCCTAACCCTGACTTAGGATCCGACTCGATTGACGTCAATCGACTCGGGACCTGCTCTATAACCCACACATACTCCCTCTCCTAATTTGGTCTGGCTGTTTTGATGTTTTTGTTTTTATTTTATTTTATTTTAATTTTTATTTACTTATTTGTTTCATGTAATTGTAATTATATATATAAAAAAGAAAAATATAAAAAAGGAGGAAAAAGGAAAAAAGAAAAAAAGGAAAAGAATAGTTTATTTTTATTTTTGATTAAAAGCATAAGAGAAATAGATAAATAAATAAGATGATAATAATAATAATAATAATAATAATAATAAATAAATAAATAAATAAATTGGTTAGTGAATGAAAATCGTTTTGACACTTAGAAAATCAGTTTTTCCAAAAATAAATAAAAATAACTAATCATCTTTCCAAGTTAGGATCTTTTCTTAAGAATTTTCTACAAATAAAATTTGATTTAGGACCCTATGAGAAATTTTCCTTAAATAGACTCAACATGGGTAAAGAATGTAAACCCGACCTTTTTTCGAAACTAAAATCAATCAACCAGCTAATGTTTTGTGTAAATGAACTATGGAAGTCTGATCCTGAATAGCAGATATATTAACACTTATACATAAATATGGGGCGACTTAAAATATGGAAAATTTTCTTTTTCCAATTTTCCATCTTTTGTAAATAATTGATTCCTTTATCTTTTTAAAATTAAACCAAGTTGTACATAGATAGATTTTATTAAGGGTAATTTTGAAAAGCGAAATTAAAATCGGAAAGTTAAAAATGTGGTACCTGTTAAGGGTTTAAAAAATTAGCCTCCAGATCCAGATCCAGATCTTTGGTTTTCAAAAATTGTTTTAACAAAAAAATCAGTTTTATTGAAAGATTATTAGCTAAGTTATAATTAATCCTCCTAATTGATTATAACTTAACTCTTTTTCCTGACTCTAGTTAGGTGGCGACTCCAAAACGTTTTCAAAGTTAAACAAGAACCGGTTTTCTTTAAATTCCAGTCAAGGGTCAGTATGAAATGGGTAGGGTTTAATATTGATCTATTTAAAGAAGGCTGATTTATAAAAACCAAGAGGAAAAAACTAAGCCCAACAATGTAATACTTCCTTAACACGTCGAATGTCTCATATAGGCTAGCAAGGTGTTGATCTTATTCTTTGCTTTTGACTATTATATAATTAACATACACTTCGAAATTGTGATGGATTTGGGGCTTGAACATTTTTGTTATGAGTCTTTGGTAAGTTGCACCGACATTTTTTAACCCAAAGGGCATGACCATATAGTAATATGTTCTAAACTTCGTAACAAATGATGTGTAACCTCGTCCTCCTTCTCTATTCTAATTTGTTTATAGCTAGAAAACTCATCCATAAAAGAGAGTAAGGTATGGTTGACAGTTGACTTAACTATTTGATCAATCTTCGGTAAGGGAAAACAATCCTTGGGGGCAAGCCTTATTCAAGTCATGAAGTTTATGCACATATGCCACTTACTGTTCGATTTCTTGACCAACACACAATTAGCCAGCCATGTTGGATAAGACTTTTGCCTTATAAATCCTACCTTCAATAACTTTTGGACTTCTTCATCGATTGCTACCTATCATTCAGGGGAAAAATGCCTCTTCTTCTATTGAATAAGCTTTGCATTAGGATTTATGTGCAATTTATATGTCACAACTTCTCTTAAGATACCTGGTATATTTGAGAGAGTCCATGCAAAAAACATCAACATTATCTTAAAGGAATTTCATCAAGTCTTATCAGATTTTCATTGGCAATGGCTTCCCTATCTTAGTCATTTTATCTAGATCATCCTTAAATTGAATTTCCTTAACCTCCTCTTCGATACTCTTTACAATGTTGGACTTCCTCTCTAGATTTGCCTTGATGTGGAAAACTTCTTCTACTTGAGTGCTCTTAAATATAGTGATTTGGTCAACTGTTGATCTCCCTTACATATTGTAAGTCCAGTAGGAGAAGGGAATTTTACCTTTAGATGTGCCATTAACGAAACCATAACAAACAAGTGCTAGCATGTTTGGCCTATAATTATATTGTAGGGCGACCAACACTTCGCAACGAAGAAATCCACTTTGTCCTTTGCTACATTCTTGTCACCCTAATCTAGATTGGGAGAGTTACTCCGATTACTTATACAGGTTGGTTATTGAAAGCATACAAATCATAATTGTAGAATCTTAACTATGCCTTAATCTTTGTCTTCATTTGATTGAAGGCATGTTAAAATATGAAGTTTATTGAACTTCTAGTGTCAACTAAGATTTTGTTGACCTCAAAGTTGGCAATCCTTGCATTGATTACCAATGCATCATCATGACGCCTTATATGCCTTTGAAATCTCTTTCTGTTAAGGAGATGGAATTATCAACCTTCACTTTCTTTCCCTACACATTATAAACATAATGTACAGCATTAGTCGAGCTCGAGGAGCAAGATTGACTTAAACTAGAAGGCCCACTGACAATGGTGTTTATAATGCTATTTGGGGCTTTATTATTATTACCTCATTCTCGTACCTCCCTTCTAGCCTAAGAAGGCCAATCATCATGATCCTATTCATCTCTTCTTCTTTGGATTGACTATTCAACATTCTTGACATCATAAGCAAAGAATTTGCTCAAATAATCTCGCTGAATTGCATCTTCAATAGCATTTTTGAGCTATATGCATTCATCGATTTTGTGGTCTCTATTGTGGTAAAGATCATTATATTTATTTCAATTTCTTTGGATGGGTTTTCCCTCATATGCTAGCGCCATTACAATACTCTCTGGTTTTGAACTTCCACTAATATGTCAAATATTGGATGGTTAAGGAGAGTATGAATAGAATAGGTCGAAATTTGAGGCCTCTTCCTTTCACCATTACCTCCTTCCGAAAACCGATCTTCATGTCTACTAAATCTATCATTCGTACTTTTCCTGTTCTTATTGTTTTTTCGATTGCCCTTACTTTGATTGGCCTCAAGCCAAGCTTTTATATTGTCCTCTTGGCAGATGTAAGAGGTAGCTTTAGCCTTAAATTTGGCAAATGTTTTTGGCTTGTTTTTTTTTTTTTTTTGTCACCACTCCTAAGACAATCTAGTAGTAATAGACTGCTATGTATAAATTAGAAGTAACTATTGATATACTTGTATTACTTGCTAGTTACTTCTAATAAGCCTATGAAGTGTCAACACTAAAGTAATCACAAAGTATCACAAATTTAATGGTATAAAACAAAGCTCAATATCATTACTTATCTATAAATTACAAACTTGATAAAATAAAGTTGTAGGTTTTTCAAATAAGTACATATTAAATTAACATAGTCTACACAATTTAATTTCCTTGCATGTTCTCTCCTAGACCCACTTTTAAATCCTTATTCCTCACTAACGGTTAGGATCTTTTTGGATAAACTTAGTAAGGTTCCTATAGGAAATTAAAACTATAGGTGTGTAAGCTACAGTTAGCTTAGTGAGTTACTCACTCATACCACCTTTCAAGTAAGTTGGTTAAATAAGCAAATGCTATACAACAATTAAACATATATAGTAATATACACGGCCTTTTGGTATCCAACGTGTAGTCTAGGGTTTATTCCCTTCCCTCCCTAACCTTGGGTTGAGGATTTATAGTTTCATTAGTGTCCAAGCATCTAATTTAGCGTAAAAGTCACTTGACATAACATTCTTGGCTTCCATAAAATAGCCATAAAATCTCAATTCTCAACTAAACCCTTGTTAGGATAATGATCAAGAGATGATGTCTCTTGATTAGTCCCAGGAGAACCAAATGGGCACATTCTCTCTTATCTCACGAGAGAACCAATCTCTCGGTTATCTGGGAGAACCAAACAAATATTCATCGTAAAATCCACTATAATCTCCAAGAAAATGCATCTTCTGGTTAGTCAAAAGAACCAAAAGAAATGTTCACAAAAGCCATGTAAATAAGTTATAATAAAAGAATCTCTTGATCGGTTTCCGGAAGGCCTAAATGAAAATAAGAAATAATGCCTTCCTTGACCACTCAAATGATTAAGGGATGATCAAATCCTTGATTGGCCTCTAGATGTATGTATGCCCAAAATATAAGAATAAACATAGCCTTGTCTTATGCACAACTATCCTTAAAGTCACTTAGTTTGTAAGGTTTAAACATGTTTTTTTTATAAAGAATCTTATCTTTTTGAAAAATATTTAAAGTTAGAAGGCTTACATTGTCTTCCTTAGAAAGGGTTCCTAATGTTTTGAGGAGAAGAAGTTAGAAATGACATTTACATATGAACAAGTTTAAAAGGGTTTGATAGGGATGTTTTAAGATTTCCTTTAGGATGTTAAAAGATACAACTAGAAAGTTTTGAAGAATGGTTGGTGGGGCTTTGATTGAAAAGGAAAGAAAAGGAAAGTTTGTTGTAGAAATTAGAGATGATGTTGGTAGTCCAAAAGTAGGTGGTGGGGCTATTTATAGTAATAGGTTAATTTAGCTTATATAAGAAGATTGGGATTACTTAAACAAATCAAGTATCTTTGTGGTTTCTCGTAAGGATTACATGTTGATTCATGTTGGAAAATGTGGTCTTCTCCTTCTAGAGGTAGCATCCCACCTTGTTGAATTATTGAACAACATTTTTATTATGTGTTGATGCATCCCATCTTTTATCATCCATGACATCATTCTGATAGTTTAAGTTGTCTTCATATTTTTATAAAATTCTATAATGTATTCATGAATTATTTAATAACTGGTTTAGCAAAATCAGGGTTTCTTAAGCTACTTATTATAGTCTTTAAGTATCTAGTTAAGTTAGTATATGTAGTGAAGATTATAGTTTGATTATGATGATTATCTCATAATTAAGGGTCTTAACTTCATTATAAGATGTTAGGTTGTATTTGAGTAATAATTCGAAAACATTAAAATTTGTTGGTTTGCTTCATTATTAGTGCTATCTAGAAGAATTAGAAACATATTCCACACATGTTTCTTCTTTTTATAAACCTTATACATCATCATTCTCCTTCGTCAATTTCTTACCCCATTTAGCTATCTTTCCTTTTAAGTGACCTACTTGTCTTCTTTTGGTCTTTGTATCATGCGTGAATTTAGGGAATTGGAAGACAATCTAAATACCACTTGATGGATGGAGTTTAGTCTTCTTTTCTTTGTAAATACCCCATTTTTGTCACCTCATAATTTTATTTTATTTAAAAAAGAACAAAGAAAAAGGGTCTAAACTTTAAAGAAAGAAAATAGAAAATTTAGAAAATAAAAAAAAAATTAAAAATTAGAAAAAAAAGTACAAAAAAAAAAATATAAATTAAAAAAAAAGAATAAATAGAAACATAATTTTTTGGAAAATAGAGTTTTAGAAAAAACAGATTTAGATTTAAGTGAGGTTCAATAAATTTTGTTTGGTTTATTTTCTATTTGGGTAGTTTCTTTAGGTGGCTATATAGTTTAAGTATAATTTATTTATATCAAGTGTTAAGGCATGGGTTGATGGCCCATCTAATTAAGTACTTGGTTTTGAAAGGGAAAAAAATAGGAAGTCGTAGGTTCGAACCTCACTAGGCACATATGTACCTATTTCTTTTTTGAACATCTGTTAGAAGCTACATGTCATGTTTAAACACTTAGCGCTATCTCATTAGGCTATACAGCATCATGTCAATGTCATCTCCTTTGCTAATTTTCTCAAGAAAATGCCTAGAAAGAGAGAGAAATCAGTTACATCTTCTAAAAATCAAGCTTGCACAAGATATTATCAAATCTTTAATGATTTTGTTATGGATTTGGTTGAATCCTTAATAAATCATTGATAAAACTGCTAAATCTTTGAGAGACTTGAATTAAAATTTAATCTAATGGAAGATTTGATAGAATTAAGTTGAGATTTTAAAACTCATCCATAGTGGTTTTGACATGATTTGAACCAACTAGAAGATTTGATTTCTTTTATATTATAAATTGATTTTTGGATTGGAGGAGGGAGATTCAATTTCAAAATAAAAAAATGGATTAATCTTAAAGCCAAACACAGGTACTCTTAATCATGATCAGTACTGCTATAAATACAGTAGGCTACTCTATATTGTGGATCCCCATCCTCTTCGTTGAATGCACCACACAAGCCGACATCTATAGGCTAGCGGCCACAACCTACTACAATAAATGCCGACCCCCCAGCATCTATGCTGCACACCATTTACCAACCCAAACCAACTACAGTAGTCTCAACCTTAATAATACTCCCATGTATGCACAATCCACAAACTAATACGTACAACCCACACTCGACTTACGCCTGCAACCCATCCAATTGGCCTTCTCTTGTCCTCGCGTGACCCAAATGAATTCCTGATGCCCCATCCATGCATAATCCCATTGTGAGAGCTCCACAAACATTGTGAATTCAAACCTAGTCAATTATGAACAACAGCAGCACACATCAGCCAACCTTTGTTGCACTTGACCACACCCCTGACCCAAACACTACCAAACCCCACTTGCCCATTGCTATCATTACTCTATGTGTAGCAACTCATACCCCCTTTCGTGCGACTACCGACTCGTCCAGCAAACACCAAATGCCCATGCCTATTACCCTCGCTACTATCCACTCCGAGCCAGTCTATGCAAGTCTAGCAACTAAACACTCCTTTAACATACTTTACACCAACCAATCGTGATAGCAACTATAGCATGGTCATTGTAACTTAGACTAGGCCCATCCTCTCTATCGACATCCACAATTGACACACGCCAAACACCAAGGAAGCCAATACTTGATCCCCATATATAATAGCCATCGCAGCAACACAGATTGCCTGTGCACACGACCCCCATCTTTACTCAACACCGTATGTAGCTCCATCACTGATGTATGCCACCATTCGAACAACTCTAAACACTGTTTTTCATGCAAAACCAACTCTAACAACCTACGCCTACAACCACTTAAATTGCAAATTCACCCATATGACCCTATAACTTGAAACACTACCACTAACTATAGTTTTGTTAATAGATTTAACATAAACATCGAGTTTCTTGCTCGATTTTCTAAAGAAATACACTTGTGCGACATTGGTTTGCTATTGCTATTGAAGAAAGGAGCAAACCGACTCGAATAGCATTTGGAACCCGTGACCCGACTTGGACAAGCCACTGACTCGAATCCCCTGACTAACCCGTACGTAAGTCCTTGAAGTAGGAACTACCCCTGTCCTATTTTTGTCCCTTTTCTTTATTGTTGATTATTTCTTTTATGTTATTTATTTATTTTTTCTTTAAAAAAAAACTTATTACCTAAAAGAAGTATTTTCCAAAATAAATTTTAAAAAAAAAGAGAGAAGAAGAAGAAGAAGAAAAGTAGTGATTTAATTGACTCTTTCAAAATTTGTACCTCTTTTAAATTTTTCAAAAAATAAAAAAAAATATTAAAAACCCTAAATTAGGACGCCTTCCTAGTTTTTTTTTTTTATATAAATAAAATAAATAGATTAAAACTTAAACCTAGTGGATTCTCAGAATTTAAACAAATTAATACATTAAAAATTTTCCGAAAGAACTACAAATGTTTGATCTCGATTAATGGATATGTAGGGACCTTCGGAATGATGCATTATTTGTAAACACTTTAGTTTTTCATTTTTTGTAAATTATAGCTTGAATTACTTTTTATTTTTTTTGAAAAATAAATGCAATTTGATTTATCTACTAGTGAGTGGATTTTTTTAAAAGGTTAATTTTAAAAACTAAACCTAATTTCGAAAAATTGATAGTGGTATAAGTTAGGATTTAATAGGGTAGCTCCAAATTCAAGAAAACTAGTTTCTTGAAATCTTTTCAATAAAGTTTTCAAAATATAGATTAGTAGCTAAATTAGAATTGGTCCATCTAATCTGTTCTAGTTTAATCATCTTTCCTGGTTTTACCAAGTGGTGACTCCAAATTTTTCAAAATAAAGAAATCAGGGTTCCTTTGACTTTAGTCGAGGGTTTAAATTAAATAGGCATAGGGTTTAGTTTGAATCAAGTCAAGGGAAGTGAAATTAAAATAAGAAAACCAAAAAATCAAGCTTGACATTCTTTTTCCAACCTGTTGATGCAATGAGAATATTAAGTTATAGCTTACATCATTTTACTTATTTAACTTTACTTCTTCATCCTTTTAGTCTTTTTCTACATGTGATGATGTACACAAATAAGTTGGCGCCAAACATAGTCTTGTTACCATTTTTTTAGTTTATTTCATGTATTAGTTATTAGAATTCATTTAGTTAGCTTGTTAGTTCTTCTTAAGTCTTTTAAATTTGTTAATAATCTTGTGTTGACTTTGGTTAACCAAATATTTCTACTATTGACTTAGTTAATTCTATGCGTATTTATAAGAAATAAAGGTAGTTCTTATCTTTATTTATAGGTGTGCTAACAAATCTTCATCCTATCTCTTAAATCTTTCTTAGCAATTTTAGTCTATCTCTATTATATCCCTAAATATTTCCTAGTGAATAACCTAGCGAATACTAAAGTTTTTTTTGGTTTACATTCTTCTCCCCTTAAATAAGTTTTGTCCTCAAAATTTTAAATCATGCTTGATTCGTTGAATAATTGGGGATATCGTCGTTGAACTTCATCCTCCATTTCCCAAGTAGCTTCTTCCTCTACATGGTTATCCCATAAGATTTTTATAGAACGTATTTCTTTATTCTGTAATTTCTGAGTCTTTTAGTCTAGGATTTTGATAAGACGTTCTTCATATGTCAGGTTAGTTTTATCTTGACGAGTTCTAATGTGGTGACTCGATCTGGGTCAAGTATATGTTTTCATAGAACAAAAACGTGAAATATATTATGAATACCTAACAGGCTTAGAGGTAAGGCAAGACGATATGCTAGATTGCCTAATTTCTCTAAAATTTTGAAGCGTGGACTGAACTTTCCTTGAGTTCTTACTTTGTTAATACTCTCGATTCGGTTTATTTTTAAGTATACATGGTTGCCTACTTCGAATTCCACAATTCATCTTTTCAAGTCAGCTCAACTCTTTTGTTTGGCTTGAGCTTCCTTCATTCTTTGTTTAATAATAGCTACTTTATTCATTGTTTCTTGAATCAATTTTGGCCTTAAAGCTATTGTTTCCATACCATCCCAAAATAATGGTGACCTATACTTTCGACCAAAAAAAGCTTCATATGGAGGCATTTGTATGGTTGAATGATAGCTATTATTGTAAGTAAATTCTACTAAAGAAAGATGTTTATCATAACTTCCCTTAAACTCCATAATACAGGCATGCAACTTATCCTCCAATGTCTGTATAGTCCTTTCAGATTGTTTGTTTATTTGTAGATGATATGATGTATTAAAATGAAGTTTAGTGCTTAACACCTTTTGTAGAATCATCCAAAACTTTGAAACAAATCTAGGGTCTCTATCGGAAACAATTCTAGTAGGTACACTATGTAGTTGAACTATCTCTCTAATATATATTCTTGCTATTTTTTCCAAAGGATAAGTCATATTTATTAGAAGGAAATGAGTTGATTTGATAAGTTGGTCTACAACTACCCAAATCACATCATACCCTGCTGGACTTTTAGGAAGAGAACTTATAAAGTCCATGGTTACTTGATCCCATTTCCATTTTAGAATGGGAAGTGGTTATAACAATCTACCTAGCCTCTAGTGTTCTGCTTTGATCCTTTTACATGTTTTGCACTTAGCCATACTAATAATTTTGTTTCAAATCCTGGTACATTTTAGTTCTTCCTAGATGAATTATACAGCCAGGGGCTTCTTTTAGTATCTCCCTCCATATTTCTTCGTTTCTAAGTATGCACAACCTTTTATCTTTCCATATAGATGCATCTTCTTTAGTATCAAAGTTAGGGTATTTTCCTTGTTATATACCTAACCCAATTGATTTCGTAATAGGATCTTCTTGTTGAGCCTCCTTTATTTTACTCACTAACATGGGCTTAATCGTCAAATTTGCTAATTTCATATTGAGTTTGTGCTAACAAAATTCAAGATTCAGTTTCTCAAATTCTCGTATAAGTTCACTTTGTTTGGTAAGTAGGGATGCTACTTTTGCATAATTTTTCCAACTTAGTGTATCTGCTATTGCATATATCTTGCTTAGGCAATAATTAATGGTTAGATCACAATCCTAAATGAGTTATAACCATCTTCTTTGCCTCATGTTTAATTCCTTTTGAGTGAACAAATACTTGAGACTCTTATAATCAGTGTATATTTCATATTTCTAACCACATAAATAATGTCTCCAAATTTTTAGAGCAAATACTATTGCAGCAAGTTCCAAATCATGAGTAGGGTAATTTTACTCATGTAGCCTTAATTGTCTAGACACATGGGTAATTACTTTGCCATTCTTCATTAATACACATCCTAAACCATTTTGTGAAGCATCCTTATCCACTACAAAATGTTCATCATTGTTAGGCAATACCAATATTGTTATAGTGATCAAGTCTTGCTTTAATTCCTAAAAACTTTGTTCCTACTCATCACTCTAAATGAACTTCTCATTCTTTTGTGTTAATTAGGTTAAGGGTTTAGCAATTTTTGAAAAGTCCTTGACAAACTTTTTGTAATAACTTGTTAACTCAAGAAAACTTCTTACCTTAGTGACTGTATTTGGCCTTTTCCATTCTATAATTGCTTTAATCTTCAGGATCTATTAATATTCCTTTACTAAAGATCTCATGTCCAAGAAAAGATATTTTGTTTAGCCAAAATTCACACTTCAACAACTTCACATACAAGTGATTATCGCACAAAATTTGTAATACTACCCTTAAATGCTCCTCATATTATTTTAGAGTTGACAAATACACCGAGATATCATCAATGAAAATGATTACACATTTGTCTATCAAAGAATAAAATACCTGGTTCATTAAATCCATAAATGTGGCAGGAGCATTTGTTTGTCCAAAGGATATCACTAAAAACTCATAATAACCATATTAGGTACGAAAAGCAATCTTAGGCACATCTTTTACCTTAATCTGTAATTTATGTTATCTTGACCTTAGATCTATTTGAGAGAATACACTAGCTCCTTGTAATTGATTGAATAGATCATCTATATGTGGTAATGGGTATTATTTTTTATGGTCACTCGATTTAATTCTCTATAGTCTATATAAAGTCGCAATGAAACATCCTTCTTTTTTAAAAATACTATAGGAACTCCTTAAGGAGATACACTAGGTCGTAAATCCTTAGCCTAATAGCTCTTGTAATTGCTTCTTAAGTTCCTTGAGCTTAATAGGAGCCATTTTATATAAAGCTTTATAGATAAGTTCTGTCCTTGGTACTAGATCAATTGAGAAATCTATCTCTCGTTTGGGTGGTAATCTAGGTAATTCCTTAGGAAATACATCTGTAAATTCCTTTACTATCCAGATTTCACTAAGGTCAAGTTTATCCTCCTCTACTTCTATAGCATAAGCTAAGCATCATCGCTATGTTGAGTGCTCACTACTTGTAACTGTATCTATTGAACTCAATTCTTTTTGTTTCCTTTCCACAATTTCTCCCATAAAATTTACATTAGTTTCGTCTAGAGCATTAAATACTACTTCTTTTTTACAATAATCCATTGTAGCTTGTATAGATGACATCCAATTCACTCTTAATATCACTTCATACTTCTATATTAGAAGAATGATTAGATTTGCTTTTAACTCATGACTGAATATCTTAAAAGGGCAGGACTTTAGTACTTCATTAGTAATTATCACATTTCCTGCTAGTGTCCTAACTCTAAAGTTGTTAGCTGAGAAGGTTTTTGTCATTTTTACTTAGTCTATAATTCTTGTTGCGATGAATGAACATGTAACTCCTTAATTGAAAGCTTGCTTGCAATAAAGCATTGTGAGAACAACTTTACCAATTCCTTAGAACATGTAATAATATTTAGCTTCAAGTGTTTGAACCATGTACTCGTAGCATTTCTCGTAGTGCAGGGAAATGCTTAACAAACTACTACTTCACTCAAGCCATATAGCTTGGCAAGAGGACGATAATATTCAAGATGGTCCTATAAATCTTTCGTTCCATCATATCTCTTGAACTGCTACAATTTGACATGCTGTGGTATTACTTCTTTCAAAATTTTTAGAACAAAAGGGCTTTCCTTAATTGTAAATTGATGACTTGTTGTAGCAGGAGCACTTATATGCAATAGACCCATATGATGCACTTGTTGTGGTTGCTTTCCTTTATCTATTTTTCTAAGTGCAAGGGTTGATGATCCATACGTCACTCTTACTTGCTTTCTTGGCAATTCAAGTGAATGGATTGAATTACTAGTCTTCAACACTATTATCTCCATGCTTTTGATTTTGATTGGGCAAACTATTTTTTTTTAGGATAAGATTCAAGATCTCATCATTCTTCTTAGATAACTCTCGATTTTCCTTAGCTAGATTAGCATAGAGCTGCTCTAGCCCGGCTAGACGATCCTTATCAAGGTGCTTACGCTCTTCTAACATTTAAGGGTATTACAATCCACCCCTTCTTACAGAACTGACGTCCTCGTCAATTTCATTATACAAGTTTAGGACCACCATCAAGTAGGGCTCTACCCTTCAGTTTAGTAGATTACTTTGATACCACCTATAAGGCTATAACAACCTAATTGGAACTTCTCCCATAAAGGTATTATCCGTTTTGGCATAGAACGCTGGATGGTTTTGTTTCTTGGTATAGTAGCTTTCCAAGAGGTCACCTATCTTGAGATTGACTTAGTCCGTGTATGCTTAACTTCGAAGTTTTGACGTGCTCCGAGCCATTATATCAAAAGGCAACATGATGATTTAAAGTTCTTTTGCCTAGCATTTAAGAGATATTACAATAAGTAAGTTCTTACGACTATATAGAGAGTTATTACAATATTGATGTCTCCTTTATTATAGGCACTTGTCCAATAACTGCAATTATGAGTAGTTTATTTACTTTAGCCTACGTAGCGACTTTCTAATTTAGTCATGTGCTAAAAGATAAGGAGAGTGTAATTATGTAGTTAAATTAGGTGAATGCTAAACTATTCGCACCCTTATTTAAATTCAAAGTAATTGAATTGAATGAGCGAGGCTTTATAGCCCATCAGGTTGGCCAAGCCCAAGGTCTCCTTGGTCATTAAATCAAGCCACACTGCCAACCTTGACAAAATAGGACAGCTTGGCAAGTAATGTGTCGAGTTATAATCAAGGAGGGCGAAATTCCACTATCATTAGGAACGTTTGTTAATATTTAATTACCTAAAATAATAAATTTAATAAAATAAAATTATTAAATATAATTAATCAAATAATAATGTAAGAAATTATAAAATTATTTAGAATTAAAAACAAAAATGAAAATTAAGTTAAAACTATAAGGTGCATGACTAGCTATCATCTAGAGAGAGAGCATGTCATGTAATTCCCTTAAGGTGGTGGCTAGAAAGAGGTTACAAAATTTGGTGAGTGAATTCATAACCCCTTAAACTAGAAAAAAAAAAGAAAAATTAGTAAAAACTTAATGAGTCGTGGTTGAATTGCATTATCGGACTAAGACAAATTAAGCTTTTACCTTTTTTTTTTTTAATTTTATATGGGTGGTTGGTGGCTACCTACTGTCTTATATAATACCATCACCCACTAATATGAATGATTCATATATATAAGACTTTGTGGCCTCTTATTAGTAAACTTGAGGTTTAAGTATGGTTAGGCATAATCTTAGAGGTGTAAAATAGCTTTTCTTAGTAGTGTTTCAATGCTATCTGGCCTTTGGGCTACATAGCCTTTGGGGTGATAAACTATGTACCATGTAGATTCAACCTAATTTTATATTGTTTTGTTTTTTTTTTTTTTGTTGTCTTTCAGCATTTATTTTTTTTTTTTACATTTTTATAATTTTTTTATGTTGTTTAATTAAATATATTTTATAATATTATTTTATTAAATTAATTACTATCTACTAATGAGAAGTCAACATGGGTCATATGACTAATGGTGATAAATAGTAACAAAGAACATATAATAAGTTCATTAAAAATAAAACATAGGTTATGGGTTTACAAAAGCTCTAAAAACATGTCAATTTTTTGTTTTTTTTTGTTTCATATAAAAGTTGTTTCAATGTGTTTGTTGAATTTTTCAATAGAATCATAGATTTGAGCTATCTAAGAAAGAGCCAATGAAAGAACTAAACTTGAGACTTCGTAGACAAAGCTAACTATGCAAGCATGGGACTAAGAAGGAATGAAACAGGGGTTGCCATCAAAATGTTAGGGAAGTGGCATTTAAATGGCATCTTAGATCACAATGGGCATGGAAAATTATCAGTTACCTGGATGGTGGAAATGAACTAACTTAACTGGGGAAGAAAAGCTAGCTATCACTTGCCACCATTTGAATTGTCGTTGTAAGCGTTTTGGGTATTGAACTATATCATCACCATTAAGCGTTAGAAGGTCTTGATTTAACCACCAGCATTAGAGGACTCACCACTATCTAGACGGTAAATAAGTCACTAGGCAAATGGGACTTAAAGCCAATATGACTAGAGTGGTTACAATGCTTATTGTCTTAACGGTAACTACTCTACCATCTAACTGGTAGTTCGTGTCCGAATAATTGAAGGCCCGCATTTTTTTATTTTCTTTATAAAAATTTCACTTACTTACAATTATGTTGATGGGACTTGGGATGAATAAGCGGTTTATTTAAGACTTTTAAAACTCCCTCATTTTTATTAGCACTCTTATACAATTCTATTGGATGTAAGAACTCTACATGAGTTTTATTAATTAGGGGTGAATAAGTAACCTTGTTACGCAGCATACCAATCGATACTTTAGTTGATTAGGTAGGTTGTAAGTGGGTATTGAGAATCACCTTAAGGGAGGGGAGAGAGGTTCAAGGTATAGACTTTTTAGAATTTGCTCCCACATAACAAGATATGTGATAGGAATTAGCTTTCGACCTCTTCTTGGCCACAGATGGCCTCCCCTAGGTTTAAGCTGAGTTGTTCCCTTCGTGCTTAACCTATTTCAAGAAGGCCAAAGGTTGGAAGGAAACTAAGATGGCAAGAACAAAAGAAGCCTAAGTCTTGCCGCCTTTCAAAAGACTTGAGCTCCACCCACCAAAGGTACAAGGTTAGGAGACCAGCTTGGACCCTTAGATTCTAGACTCTAAACTAAGCCTCAGTTAGAAGACTGCAAAATGGGCAAAATCCAATTAGAATGAATTCCTTTTGTCTTACCTACTCTACAGCTCAAATAAGCATCCTAACCTACTCCCTAGCTAAGTAATTGTAGGTTAATCTAAAGGGTAGCTCGACCATGCACCTAAGAACCACAAGGCATATACTCTAATGCAATCTAACTGACCCTTGACTTGTCTCATGCTGGATCTAACTTGCCTATGGCCAATTTAAATCAACTCATTTTCCAACTCCATTCCAAAATGCATGGTTTACTTGTATAATTTTATCATTTTTATTGTTTTTCCTTTATGAGCCACAATTTTAAGGTTTACCCTATTTGTAAATATTATAGCATTAGTTGTAAGGTTTTGAGATTACTATAAGCAGCAATATTTTGTAATCAGCAAACAATCAACCATTGAAATCATTTGTAAGAACTTTGCTCATTTGTAAGCTTGTTGAAGCTTAATTCATTCACCCCTAATTATTGAGTGCTATTCTTGCTCTTTAATTTATTAGTGTTCTTATCGATCTATTTTGATTGGAGTGTACCATGTTTTGGTTGTGTAGTGAGTTATATCTACCATCATTAGAACTCGTGAGCTTGATTCTAATTGCATGAGTAACATCAAAACGTATTTTAGTCACAACCCCAGTTTGTGTTTGGCGTGTTATAACCATACATATTTGCATCTACATCCTTCCAGTTCACTATTTTCATCATTAAAAAACAAAAACTAATGTTTGGTGAGTTGCTGCATGATTGGTGCTATGATTGACGATGATGTCGCACATCAAAATGGGCATGGAAGTCTTTATACTCTTTATTTACCCAAGAACTTGTACTCTAAAATATAATGGATTTAGGTTCTAAGATACTATGTATTTACCTTATAAATTTTTTAAAAATAATATTAATAAATGAATAGTAAATAATAATACTATATTTTCAGATCGATAGATATTTTAGTAAAACGAAAAAAAAGGAATGTAAGATTAATAGCCCTAAATGGCTAAACCTAATTTCACTTGCCTCACTTCACATTTTCCATTATCTCCCTTATCACTCTCTATTTTCCTCTCTAATTTTATATTTTCTATTCTTTCCCTATTTCTTTTTTTTTTAATAAGTAGTAACATTACATACATTTGAATTAATAAAGGTACGAATCTTTGTTTTTTAATTTCACATATTTTGTTACAAGTTTTGTAGGTTTTGCATATTAAGAGATTGTAATATCGCATATAAATACTTTTTGATATCACATGGATTTAAAATTTATAAGAAAAATAAAATTTACATGTTTCACAAGTACCTTGTATCGTATAATCATACAAGGTATAAGACATGTGGTGGTTATATTATACAACATGATAGTTCACAGTTTCAAAATTTTAAAACCTATACCTTATATGATGGAATATAGGTAAAGTTTTATATTTTACTCACCTTGTGTTTATCTACCCCTATTAATTATTGAGTTTCACCGTTTAATCTCGTGAGTCTCATCAATCTTGTATGTTGTGTTGAACTAGTTATTTGTTTATTTGCTATCATTAAATTCTTTTAAGATGTCGATCCCTTTTTGTGTTTGTTTAGGTGGACAAACATTGAGGTAATGTTTAGTTGCGCAATTTTCATGGTATTGGATTAGACAAAAAAATTTATCCTATGTTTGGTTTGTAAATCTACTCAATGACTAGATAAAAACTAGGTTGATAGATTAAATAAAATGTCTAAATTTTATTCCATCTAAACCATAATATAAAAATAAAATTTACTTGACAAAAACAAAAAATGTTTTACATTTTCAAAAATACTCCTCCATATTATAACATTAAGTTAATGAATATTACTTTTATTAAATATTATAAAAAATAATTTATTTTATAATATAAATAAATAATTTTTTAATATGGATTTTATATTCCATACTATACATACTAAATATAGTATAATAAGCTTGTCTCGTCCAATCCTTTTTCTATTTGTCATGTCCAGTTGTTTTTGTCATAACTTGTTCTATCCTATTCTTACAACTAAACGCTACATTTTTTTTTACCATTTGTATTAAAACTAGTTTATATTTTGCAGTAGTATCATCTAAGTTAGTGGCATGTGTTCTAACTTTTCCCTTCTTCTTCTTTTTTTTTTTTTTTTACCATTTTTGCTTTCTTTCAAGTAATAATATAATATTACACGAAACTAAATTAGTGTATGTTTTTTCACGAGATGTCTTAGGTACCCAATAAGCTTACTAAATAAAAATATTTTTAAATCTCAATGCACCTATTACATAATTGATGAAATGAATAGATGTATCAAAAGTATAAATTTCTTATGAGGTGCTCTAAGCATACAAGCAACATTAACCTAGAAAGATAGGAAAAAAATAAGTTAAAATGCAATAGCGAATGGCAGAATATTTATGTGGCTTCTACACATTAATTTTCAGTCCAATTATAATATCAAACTTTCCAAAATAAGTATTTGGATAGCGAAAATAATTTCTCTATTTATTGTGTGTGTATGTGATATTTCTTCACTATAAAAAAGCAATAAATAAGATCCTGTGATATTTACTCTTTGAAAAATTTTATGGTTCAATCTACAAAATTTTAAAGTACAAACCTTGCTTTCTCTCTCACTCTCTCTCTTTTTTTTTTTTTAATTCCATATTTTATATGAAATGAGAAAAAGAGAGGAATCAACAAATTTATTTCCAAAGCCAAAATGATATATATATATTATGGTATTTTGGCAATGAAAAGTTTTTTTCATATGTTATGGTATTTTTCAATCCAATTATAATATCAAACTTTTCAAAATAAGTATTTGGATTGCGAAAATAATTTCTTCATTTGTTGTTTGTGCATGTAACTATAGAAGTGATAGATAAGGTTCTCGCAACATTTATTTTTCGAAAAAATTTATCATTCAATCTATAAAATTTAAAGGTATAACCTTAACGAGAAAAAAGAGAGGAATCATATTATTTATTTCAAAAGCCAAAAGAATATATATATTTTGGTATTTTGGCAATAAAAGGAAATTTAAACAAAAACCGTAACGGATAACAGCTGAAATTATGGGCAGTGATGTGCGGAGCGCGTGAAAGAGCTATGGAATTATATCGGGTTATTTAAATGTACCACGTCGGTTACATAACTTCGTCCGGATTCGCCTGTTTGGCATCTTTAATTTTCCTTCTTCGCGTCAGATACGCGTCATGTGTTGCTATATATAAACATTCCACCCACACACTCATTTCACCATCCAAACACATCATCAAACGCACACAGCGAAAAAAAATCCATATTCTCTTTCGTTAATCTGAACAGACTTGATCACTTACTTTGAATATATCTAGTAATAGCATGGCTTCACAAGAGCACCACCACCACCAACACGATACTGAGACCACCCACGAGTGCGAGACACCGGTGGGCGTCCAAGAGGCAGGAGTGGAGACAACCGATAGGGGGTTGTTTGATTTCATGAAGAAGAAGGAAGAAGAGAAGCCCCACCATCAAGAAGAGGTTATTGTTACTGAGTTTGAGCAGAAAGTTAGTGTTTGTGAAGAGGAGCCAAAAGTGGAAGAACCTAAGGAGGAAGAGAAGAAGCATAGTCTTCTTGAAAAGCTTCGCCGATCGGAAAGTAGCAGCTCTAGCTCTGTAAGTGAAAATTTTAATTTTCTTTAGTTTAGATTTACACAATAAGAAATGTATTTTTAGTGGATAGATTGAATTTTTGCAGAAAAATATCTACTCACGTTAGATTTAGCATTGACATATAGATTGACGTGATCGATCATCAATCAAACGAACCTTTGTGGTACCTCTACTAGTGAGTTTGGTACATATCACACTTTTAATAATAAAAAACATTTATATCAATCGGGTCTGTAAACATCAGATAAAAAATGATCTGTGATTCATAATCAACATATGATAAAATATATTGATCATAAATATATTATTATACAGGTAAATCGTGTTGGTTTATTATGGATAAACTATTACAAAACGTGATTTTACCTTTTCATGATTAAAAAAGATAAAAAAAAATGAATATTTCTTCTTCGCCAAAAATGGTAGCTACTATTTACAAAGGATTTCGGTGATACTTTAACGATATATGGATCTTTTTAAAGTTAATACGATGAGGTGAAAATCACGTTTTAGGTGGTTTCGCATCTTGCACACTATCTTCTGATGTTTATATTAATATACTATATGTAGAATATATTGGAGTATATATAAAAATTTTAACAAGTTGAATATATAAAAAAGTCTAGGGGATTTTAATAATATACATTTATGACGTCACTCTTTGCAGTCTGACGAGGAAGAAGCTGAAGGAGAAGAGAAGAAGAAAAAGAAGGAGAAGAAAAAGAAAGATGAGGAGGAGAAGAAGAAGAAGCACGAGGAAGACACAACTGTGACCGTGGAGAAAGTGGATGAAGAAGTTGTAGAAGTCCAAACTCAACCTGAAGAAAAGAAGGGCTTCCTCGAAAAGATCAAGGAAAAGCTACCTGGGCACAAGAAGGCCGAGGAAACCCCAGCTACTGTCCCTCCACCACCACCTCCGTCGGAGCCGGCACCCGTGGAGCCACCTTGCCAGGAGGGTTCTCCCAAGGAGAAGAAAGGAATATTAGACAAGATCAAGGAGAAACTTCCTGGTTATCACCCTAAGTCCGAAGAGGAAAAGGAGAAAGAGAAGGAAAAGGAAAAGGAGCGTTCGGATTAATATGATTGATTGATGGTTGATTAAGATGGCATATCCAGTCTGTCTGTTTTTTTCTTTTTAAATTTTATATCATTTTGGTTTGGTGTTTTGAGTTTATTTGGTTTTGTTTTTGTGGGCATTTGTCTGTCTATTTGTTTGGAAAAAGAAATATTCGGTGTGATTATATCAATGTAATTATGTACGTACTATTATGTGCTTATGTAATGGGAAACTAGTTTTCTTGAGCAAATATTAAAAGCTTTTTTTAATTTTTTTTTTAATTCGATTCCTAAAAAATATATATGAATATTCATTTCAACATTTTTCTTTTGAGTTTTAATGGATTGAACTATAATTTATTGTGCGAGTTCAAAGTGATCGTAATAATATAATTAGCAAAGATTTTCTCAATAAATAAATAGATATCGATCCCTTCCGTTTGGGTTTCAGACGCACTTGCCCCATGTCCAGCCTTATACTCGTGAATTTTGAGAGTTGGAATGCAAGAAATAATTGTCCTATATCTTTTAAATATAATATCTTCTCCTCTCGAGGTGTGGAAAAAGAAAAGAAAAGGTGAAGGAAAAAGAAAAAGGGCTCATGAAATTTCTAGGCTTTCATATGATATTCGATGGCTTTAATGACTTTACTTATGGCAAAAGTAATGATGATTAGCCCCACCTTGAAGTTGATATCAACTTTAGTTCCAGCACGATAATGTTGTTTGACTGTAGGCAAAAGTTTTATCAGTATATTCAGATGTCCAAGAGACCATATGAAGCGTGAAATAAATCTCCGAGTATTCGACTCATCACATGTCTCGTAATCAATACTTACTCTCTCTGTTTTCTTTTTCTTTTTTTTTCCCCCATTTAGATAACGGGTGTGAAATGTAAATGGGGGAGTAGAATCCTTCTCCTACTATTACAGTTTAATAAGATTAGCATAAAGATAAAGTTATCAGTCATCCACATCCAAAATCATACATTGAAATGAAACATTTAATGTCACTTATTCAAAACTGTAATGAATGTAAATTGAATAAATTTTCATAAGAAAATACATCACAAAGCATCACGTATGGCTTAGATCAAGTAGCAACTTCAATTGTGATACATATTTACTTACCTAACTTAAACATTAGTTTATAAAAAGTGGATTATAAATTATGCCGACTTGATAAGATTTTCTTAATATTTGCTAAAGTTAATTACACTTATCAACCATGTTTTATGATAACTTGCACCATGGGAAGATTACAAAATGTCCTACCGCATAGAATTTGCACTATACAGGTGACATGATAAGTGCGGAACTAAATAGTAAATTATATTTTACTTTTTATTATGGTGCAGGTTTTGAAAATTTTCCTTAAAACATAAATTTGATCGTATAATCTATTTAAATATAGGGTTCCATAAGTTTCAAGGTCAAATAAATTTTAATACTCGGCCCAAGCTGACAAATAAATACGAAAATGAAAAATCTTACCATATGGCTGATATGTTTCTGAAAGCAATAATGAAATTTATTCTTATCTCTTGGTGAAAATATGGATGTATGTATCAAGGTGATAGAATTATCACATATTTTTCATGGTTAATATGTAATTAAATCTTTACTAATATTAATAAAAAACTATGAGTCGGCCCAAATCCTTATCCATTCTTTAATTAAATGGAGGCTATAGAATTGAAGAGAAGAGCAATGATTTGGCAGGATAAGTCACGCCAGACATGGGATTTCTAGTGTGTACTGATCTACAAACTATGGAATGATGTCTCTAGAAAGCTTTGGATATTCGATGATGTAGATCGACAATTTTCAACCATAAGTTATTACATGTAGCACAATCAAGTTTAGTGAATATAGGGAATGGGGAATATATATTTCTCAGCCAAATCAGATTATTACGACAACAGATACTATGATCAACGAGAGCCCCACCACTATACGGTCCATACCGACAGATATTTGGAAGAGTTTAGCATTTTATCTATAACTTGTTCACTTGTGGAAGGAGCAGATCGATGGGGGTCCTTTTTCAAGCACGAATAGAACCATCATGGAATTTGCCCTTCCCTCTTATTGTTAATGTAACTTCCATTATCATGTTTGTTTGTTCCTTTTTTTTTTTTTTTGCCAAAGGAAAAGACTTTCGTTCACAACTAACCATTATTCATCAAGGGCACAAGGAAAAGCAACATAAAAGTGAAATGATGTAATAGCTTCAGAAGAATGAATGGAGGGTTTAACCACCAATCACATAGATACATTAATCTTCTTACATTAAAAGCTATTCAATCTGCTACACTATTAGCATTTCTAGATATATATTTAAAGGAAATATAGACACCTTAGGATCTATCTAGCAAAGAGGTTAAATCTTAAAAGTGGGGCTGAGTAGTCCAATGAAGCGAGCACCACAAAGATGTCAATGCTTTATATAGAGTCTAATAATTTGTAATAATACTTGCATTAGTCCACCCCTTTGTGATTATTAACTTTATACCCAATAGAATTGCAAAACACTTAGCCACTTTAGGGCTTTAGACGCACAGACATTTGGATTGGGCCCCTACAACAAAGCCCCTGTCCATCAAACACAAGAGTAGTCGCAACTGTAGTTTTAGTTAGGCCTACCATAAAGCATCACCGAATACCCTAATGCACCTAATTCTCTCATCTACATATTGTCCCTCAATCACATACAGACAATCATTTGCAAACCCATGCCTTCCGTTATTATTAAATGGCTACTCTACTAGCTCTACTCATTGTACATTGCATAGACCACCATCACTAATATCATAGTCACTCTCCAAGCATTGAATGTTCACTTGATCTTGTTCCATCAATCCCCAAGGAAAACTATCGAGCTGCCTTTCCTTACATGTCGCTTTTGGCCATATGTAAGCCCTATATTTGACAAATGGGGATCGAGTGGATAAATTTAGGGTATTGGTGAAACTAATTCAATTAATTTAAAAATTTACATATAGGTGGAGATATTAGACGAAGAGACTCCATAGGCATGAATATTAAAAATATAATAAAATAATAATAACATATCTAAAATAGTACAATTTAACTATATTATATATTAATCACCATAATCACGTAAAATAGGCTTTGTTAGCTCGTAAATTTGTAAAAATAAGTTAGATATGTAATAAAATTTATTTGGGATGGAAAATAACATATATAATATATATGAACGCGTTGTGTGTAATTTTAAAGCAAGTACGTATACTTGTATATAGCTAAAATACCATAATATAAGTAAATTAGGTTAAAATAATCCAACAAAATTAACAAAAATCATTAAAAATTATAGGAAAAATCATGGTGGCTAGAATTCTCATGGATTAGGCTTGTGGAATTAGTGGGACAGCTATTGAAGGTTAGGGTGTAGTTTACATGCATAAGAACACCATATTTAAGCTTAGAAAATTTAAGAGAGAGAAAGAAAATCAAATAAGTGCAAGAAGATCAACCTTAAAAATATAGGAATCCTCTCCAATGGAATGTACATGCAAGGTAGTATTTAAGAAAATTTAGTAGGGAGTTCGAAGATCAAAGGAATAAATTAGGTTAATGACGTAGTTTTTGCTTCAAATTTTCTCCACAAATTATCCTAGGTTAATACTAAATTTCTATGTCAAAATTTTTTGTAATATTATTTTCCATATTTTTATTTGATTTTTGAGCTAAAATGATGCTTAAAATAGTGTATTTTAGTAAAAATTATCTGTATCCTTTGATAATCTTATTTAGATGCTGAGTTTGAATCATATTTGAGGGTCTGTATAACTATTTTGGAATGGTTAGCTTGGTTATTGAAGTGAGAAGCGATGAGAAGTTGGAAGTTGCTCTTAAATAAGTAAAGTTAGTATTTGATCAATTTAGGAAATTTGAATAATTAATGAATTATGATGGAATAAATGAAGTTATGAAAAGTAATAAGAACTGAGAAAAGGGTGTTTGAAGTGTTATTGCTGATTTTCATCTGATTTTATGATTATAACTTAAAAAGAAGTTAGTAAATTGGTTAAATATAGGACTTTAGTTATTAGCAGAGGATGATTCAGAGGCTTTTAGTAATGAATAATGCATTAAATTGATATTTAGAGGATAGTTCAGAGGTAAAATTCTTAAGTAAATGTAAAAATAGGGGAAGCAAAAGAATTAGTTAGATGATGATGTTATTAAAAATTTTATATAAAATAGAGTTAGAGGATAGCTCAAAAGATTTTTGGATAGAAAGTTTAACCTAGAGAAATTTAAAGACTATCTCAGAGGATAAAATTGGTATAATGAATAACCCTATTTAGCTTACAGATAAACTTAGAGAATTTTCGACTAAAAGAATTTACTATGAATTCATTTAGAACCAAACTCAGAAGATTTTTGGACTTAAGAAAAGTACTATATAAATTTCTCATAATTAAACTCGGAGGATTTTAGACTACAGAAAATCACTATAAATCTACTCAGATGATAGCTTAGAGGATTTAGTCGATTAAGGTAAATTGTAAAATTCATTAATTGGTTAAGAAATCATGATTTTTAAGTGAAATTAACTTCAAAAATTTACGACTAAACAATAAAAAACATATAAAACCAACTAATGAGTAATAAATTAAGGCTTGAAAACTAATCTATTATGTATTTCTAGGGACAACTGAAGATCAAGAAAGAAACTGTCAAGAGTGGAGTATTCGTGAGCATAGGTAAGTTGGGATCTTTGCTTAGTAGTATATTAAAGTATTATGTCAGGATATTTGGATGAATAAGAATGCTTGTTTGTGGTTGTAATTAAATTATGTGTGCGTGTGTCGTGTATGTGTTTGTGATATCGAAAGGTGATTGGAAGTTGAACTTCGAATGTTATTTTCTGTTTGATATATCATGTTTCGTGTATATGAACTTAGTTGCTCACCTAAGAAACTTGACTAATCTTGAATTACTTAAAGACTTAACTTGATATTTATGATAACCCAATAAGGGTAACGATTAGGTTGTTAAACTAAATATCGAAACTTCGATGAGGATAGCCAAAATGACCCTTTTCTCACCCTTAGTTGAATTAAGTGACAAGAAAAAGGGTTGCAATAAGGTTAGGAACCATGGTTGGAATGTTGTCTAAGGAGGAGAAGTGTCTCCATTGCATAAGCCCGAATTTAGTATAATAATGTCGTGTTGAACTCCTCGAAATCCAGGTTAGAGTAAACGTAATTACTCTAACTTTACAATAAATCTGTTAAACATTATGAAATGTTATATCATTTGTCTATTGCATTTGCATTTAAATTAATGATTGAACAACCATACTTGTTAATGTGCTCTTATGATTCCATTCCTTCTTACTAAGCTAATGTAACTCATATCCCTATAGATTATTTTGCAGGTACATAGTAGTATAACAAGATGCCTCGTTACATTTGTTCATAGGTTAGTTTTGATGGGTTAGGAAGTGAAGTGAAGAAATCTAAAGAATGAAATGAAGCCTAAGTCTCTCTCTCTCTCTCTCTTTATGGGAGGATTATATGGTCTTTCTAGGAGGTCTTATAATCTTTGCTATCTAATTGCTATATAAAAATATGTAATGGTATAGAGATGTAAAATTCTTTTGGAAACTTTGAACTTTTAATGTATATAAAGTGATGTACTGAACTAATCTATCTATAAGTATAAGAATATATATGATGTAAAGTGTTGCTCTATAGGTTTTATATACTACAGGTGCCCATCTGACTGCTTCAAAACTGGTTGAGTCGTCGTTCGCCTTGTGTAAACTATACCTATATTAGCAGTTGTGGGGATAGCTTTTAGCTTAGGTTGGTTATATGACGGGATTATAACGACTCCTTAAGTTTAGGGTGTGACACCATATATTATCTCATCTATGTCCATTGACCATGCTTGCACTTTGAACCTCAAAAGGCTTACGTCCACCATGTAGAAGTCGCCTCATGGTTGGGATGGCAAGATTAGGAATACCCACATGATCAATTGAATTTTTTTTTTCTATCCACCATCTATGTACACACCTAACCACCTCATTAGGGTTTGGGGTAGATTTTTTGAAGTAACAGCAACACCTCTCCTTCCATATATACCAAGCTACTTCCATCACCTTAAGGAGCCACTCATCACCATGACATTCGCCAAATGTCGATTTATCAACCCAATCTCACCACCAACATCCTAGAGTAGTGATTCTCCTTCGACGAATATGAATTCCTAATGCCCTAAACCAAACATACCACGCCCATTGACAACAGAGTAAGTCATGTTTTACCAATTTAACTTCATTACAAAAGGCATAATGAGGAGTTGGCACACATTTCCTACTACGAAGATTTAGCAAGTTTGGTGTGGCCTCTACTACTGCTCTCCAAAAGAAATGATGGACTTTCAGTAAAGTATTCACGTGCCAAATTTTTCTCCATTCGGTTGATGTTATAGAGAATGATGATGTAGCTTTATTCTAGTTAATATTTTCATTCGCAACCATAACGTACTAGTATACAGACTTAACAGTGAGCTCATTGCTTTAGACATGTGGTTAGAACAGCTTATCTGCGTCCATTGAAGTGAAAATAGATAAGGATATGATTGCACTAATTTCTTGTTGTGGTAGTAAAATTTGATAGGCTGTAAATTCCACTAGCCATTATCTTTGTTAATTAACTCATATACTAACATGGTAGGCTTAATGGTATCACCCATCGGTAATTGACCCCAGAGCAATTTGGAACCCATTTATCCCTTCCTACATACACAGATGTTTAATCTGTAATCTGCCAGATTGTCCCCTAGTATAATATATTCCTCCCTTCCAAAACACTACTCCATAAACATGAGGCCCAACCACCCTTAGTAGCAAACCGAAATTCTATAGTAGGGCAGTAAATTCCTTTCAACATCATACTCAAAAAGCATTGGGGCTTGATTGTAGTCTTTACACAACTTTGGTGAGTAAACATCTATTAAATGTATGTAAGTCTTTGAAGCTTAATCTACCCATCAGCTTAGGCAAAGTCAATCTCTCTTATCTCACCCATTGTACTCTCCTCGACTTATCTTGTTGACCCCACTAAAAGTCAGCTAATTGATCATTAACTTGATTACACCATTTCTTAAGGAAAAGAAATAATGCCATTGAGTAAGTCAGTATGGTACATGCTATAGATTTCAAAAGGACTTCCTTTCCTACCTCATTTAATAGGAAGCTTTTCCATCCTAGCAATTTCTTCAATATTTTCTCCTTTATAAATTGTGTAGCCCTACACTTGGATCTCCCTTAAATTATAGGAAGGCCCATATGCTTTCTAGGGTCTGATGTCGTAGGAATCTGCATTATTCTACCAAGTTAGTCCATACATCCAACCGATGCATTTCTGCTATAAAATATAGTAGACTTGCTAAAATTAATCTCTTGTCCTAAGGCATAACAATACTCAAATAAAATGGATTTCAACATACACATATTTCCAATCTTAGCCTCCATAAAAAATAGTGAGTCATCTGCAAACAACAAATGTGTTAGCATTAGACAAGTAAATTTAATAGAAATACCTTTAAGTCTACCATCATTTATGGCTCAAGGAATTCCTTTAGAAAGTACATCAGCAAAAATCATTAAATGATAAGGGCATAGAGGATCCCCCTATTGTATGCCTCTAACAGGGGTAATATGCTTAATAGGCTTGCTATTGAGAGGCACATTAAACTGGATTGTGGAAATGCACTCCATATTCCAATGAATCCATTTACCATGAAAGCACATTTTTGAAATCACCACTCTTAGGAAATCCTACTTAATTCTATTGTATGCCTTACTCATGTCTAATTTAATGGCACACTAAGCCTTCCTCCTTTGTTTCTTATTTTTTAAATAATGAAACATTTCGTGAGAAATTACAATATTATCCTAAATCATATGACCAAACACAAAAGCACTCTGGTTTTCAATGATAATATCATTTAAGATTAATTCCATCCTATTGATTAGCACTTTAGACACAATTTTATATAAGTTGTTGTCAAGGCTAATAGGTTCGAATTGTGATACAGACATTGGGTTTTGGACTTAGGGAATAAGAACTAGATTTGTTAAGTTGAGAGAGGATGAAAATTTACCTATATTGAAAAAATGTTGTATAGCCGCAATCACTATAAGGCCAATTGTACTCTAAAAAGCCTGATAGAACACCCCTGGATAGCCATTTGACCTTAGGGCCTTAAGTGCCCCTAGTTGGAAGATTGCATCATGAACCTCTTCACTAGTAATTAGTGCATACAATAGCTCATTCATGTTGTCAATAACTATCTTGTCGATCCTCTCCATACAATTAGCATAATTCTATGGAGCCCCAGATCTAAACAACTTATCAAAATGGGACACAAATGATTCACCAATCTCGGCTTCTAACTCTACCAACCTACCCTGACTATTCTCCAGCTTGAAAACTTTGTTTCTTTGTCTATGGTTCAATGTACCATAGTGGAAGAAGGTAATATTATTATCCCCATACATGAGCTAATTTACTTGTGAACGCTGATGCTAGAAAATTTCCTCTTGACCCCATAAAGTCTCTAGCTAAGCTTGGATGGACTCTTCTTCTTCAACAGATGTATCATTAGCCTTTGTTTAACTAATTGCTAACTTCTGTTTTAACTCCTTAATCAACTTCCAGCAATGTAGAAAGGTTTGTTGGCTCCATTTCATTAAATTAACATTGCATTGTTGCAATGCAGCCATAATTTGTGATAAATCCACTCTATGAGAGTCCATTGACTAGTTGGTTGCAACTATTTGCTCACATTCAGGCGATGTGTGCCACATATTCTCAAATCATAATGGTTTTCTCCCCTTTAAATAAAAAAAAAAAAATTCAATGTATATGAGTAAGGTTGCATGGTCTAAACGTACCACAGGTTCATGTATAACACGTATATTAGGGAAATGATGTAGCCATACATTCAAACACAATGCTCTATTAATTCTTTCTCAAATGAGAGAATAATCATAGTGATGACCAAGTGAGTTGTTTTCTAATGAAACTTAAGTCATGAGGCCTAACATGGGAAATCATTTCTTGAAACTTAAGAATTTGTCTTCGTTCCCATTTTCTACCACCAATTTTCTCATTGTCATCAACAATCTCATTAAAATCTTTAACGCACAACCATGGACCATCAACCATTGTTGACAATTTAAAATTAGTAAGGCCATAACACTAGGTTATATACCTGAGTGAAGAACCATCCTCAAAGTAAATCTTCATATGAATAATCCATTGACTGCTATCTATGATTGAAACATTAATGTTGGTAGCCTACCATAACAATAATCCACCACTTAGACCCCTTGGCGGCATATGGAAACTTCCCTAAAACCACAGCTTGTTTTGAATATGTTCTAACTTTGCTTCTACATTTTTTGTCTCCATCAAGTATACAACAATGGGTTATATTTACCCATCGGGTCTTTAAGATTAGGAACTGTCAAAGGAGACCCATACCCTAAAAAATTTCATGACAGGAAGATCATAGTGCCCGTATGCCTGTTATGAGCTAGCCATTACTGCAACTCAAAATACATTCCTTAATTGGAACTTCAAACAACTTGACGGTTTCTTCAATCATCATCCTTCGGTTCCTTCTTTCCACTTTATATTTTATCACTTTTGATGCTCTTTGTTTCTAATTTTGTGACTTCTATTGTTGATTGTCTATATTTAATTTGCTATCACTAATTACTTTACACTTTTGCTCACAGGCTTCATGTTAGAATCGCTGGATGGGTGCTTAATGGATAGGTTTTGAAAAGTAGTAGCAAATGCCAGATCTTTAGTACTAGTTGGAGTGTTGGAAGTTACTATAGCAACATCATCAAGAGCTTCAGGCCTCAGCATGTCTTCTTCTTCCACATTGGAAGGAAATTGGACTAGGTACTGACTTCCATCTCTCTCTTTTATATTATCATGGGTATGTTATGGTTGTAAGATTGTTTGGTTAATAGTCTAAGATGGAAACTGTTACATTAGTGTAATAAGTTTGGTTAAAAAGTTCCCAGGGGTTTAGCAAGGAAGTAATTGCAACTTAGACCGTATCAAGTAGGTGGAGGATAGTGGCATGGAAACAAGCTATTATGGTGAGGGAGGTGAAATATGGGGATAGATCGGAGAAGTGGAGACTTGAGGTAAGTCTAGGTTTAGGTTAACTTGGTGTATGTGATCTACAAGTTAGGTAGAATTAATGTTTTGGTCTTTAGTAGGTACCAAACAAAGCTCAGTTGTAGAGAGTGAGATAACTAAATCCCTTACTATGTACTATTAGTGTAAGCCTTGTAATTAAAAGTTCGGAGTCGATATGTAAAATTTAAGGCAATTGGGTAAATTGTTTGATCAAGTCCAAATTTAACAATAAAGTTAGAAATATTAGTAAAAATTATCCTGTGAGTTTAAATTTAGAAACATAAGTAATAAAATAATTAAATATTATAATATTGAATTATAAGTATATTACCCGTTATTTATCAGAAACGCGTAAAATAAGTTTCAATAACTAACGAATCAATAGAGATTAGGTATATATATACTAAAAATCATAAAATAATATAAATAATATTTAGGACTATTTACTCGTACAATTATATATTTACGTATAGGTAAAAATATTTGAAATTACTTAAAATACCTAAAATATGCTAAAATAATTAAAGAAAATTATAAAAAAATCAAATAAAAATAATAAAAAGTGTGAAAATGTCTAAAATAAAGTCATAGTATGCTGGGATTAATAAGAATACAATTAACCAATAAGATAAACCCAACTAGAAAGTGAAAAAGAAGAAGATAAGAAACACTTGGCTAGTGGAAAATTAAAGAAACACCTTAACTAGCCTTATAAATTCACTAAGCTTGAATTGAAACGCATTTGGTCAATTAGGCATCCAGGAAAAATAGAAAGGGAAAAAGAGAGAAAAAAAATAATTTTACAAAAAATAGCAAAAATTGTATGTAATTAAGGCTTTAGAAGAAAACCTACGACAAACGACCACCTAGAGAAGGACGGTCACTACCATCACATCATACCACCACCACCCCTCTCTACTAATACACCTAAAGCCACCATTGGTGGTTGGAAGCTAATCAGACAGTAAGTTAGATTTTTAATCTGATTTTGTTTAATTTAGTAAAAATACCAAATGTGTTTAGAAAATTATGAATTTTTGTATTATGATGTTTTTATGTATGTAGATTTAGGGAAAAATATCAGTTTGAAGAATTTAGATCTGAAAATATATAATACTTAAGAAATCTCGAAACTCCAAGCTTATTTTTTATTTAGAAATAAATTACCTTAATAACAGAGTTTTGAGCTCAAAATTTTTGTATAAGCTATTTAGAGTATTTAAAACATTGTTATGAAGAGATTTTTGAGAAATTAAGTTTTGAAATCTTTAAATAATTTTTAGGGCTTAAAATGATATATAAAAGAGTGATTTTAGGCTTATTTTGGTAATTTAATGACAATTTGATGAAAATACTAATTTAGTATATAATTAAGTATTTTAGAATGTTAATTTCTAATGTAGTATGATATTTGTAGTATTTAGAGTGTTAGATGTAATTATTATGTATAATATGTAGTGAATATGTGTAAATTAATAATATGTGAAATTGAAGATGTAATAAGTAGAAAATGCTAGGTTAAGATTGATAATATAATAATAATAGTAATATACAATAAATCTAATATGAAACTTAAATTTAGGTAATTATATGAAAAATGTAAATTTTCCTCATATCGAAAGCAAATTCGATAGTTAAATTAGGATTTGGATACATTATATAGACTATAATACTGGTCAGGAGCTAAATTTAAGATACCTATGTATAATGTGATTAATTTCACATTATGATTCAAAAAATGAGTTCTTAGGGTATACGTGTAAAACTCGAAATTAAAAACTAAATAAGAACCTAAATCGAAAATTGATTTGGAAATTGATTCATAAACTAGCCCGGAATAGATCGGTAATAAGTTATATATATATGTATATATATTTGGAAAATTGAGTTAAATCACAATTTAAGCCTAAATGTCATAAGAATATAAATACTAAAAGCTTAAATAGAAAATGGATTCGAAAATCGATTTATAAACTACCCTAGAATAGATTGGTAATAAGTAATATATATATACATTTGGAAAATTGAGTCAAATCATAATTTAAGCCTATATGTCATAAGGATATAAATACTAAAAGAGTATTTATATTATAAGACATGTAGAGATGAGTTAACTTGCAGTAAGTCAAGTGAGCAAACCAAAGATTTCAAGTAAATTAGATTCAATACATTGCTGTATTTTAAAGTACTATAATAAAGTACTTAGAGGGTTAAAGTTGTATGTGATTGTACTTGTAAGTAGTCATGTGTATGTGCTTGTGTATCTCTGATTACTTGTTGAATACTTGTAATGGTTTGTTATGAATTGAGTATTATGGGATTGTTTAGTCACCCTAAACTGAATTTAATTATAATCGACCTAAATGCCCCGATTGGACATACATTGCACCCCCTTTAGGAGATAATTAGGATTTTCTAACTAAATAACACTTTCGAAAAAGATAGTACTAGATACATAATGGTCTTTTCTTCATCCTTAGTCGAATTAAGTGGCAAGAGAGAATGTTGCGGTAAAGATTAGGGCAATGGTTCAATGGATAATCATGGGGGTAGAAGTGTTTCCATTGCATAAACCTAGGTTTGGTAGTGAGCTGTTACATAAATATTGAAACTCCTTAACTCGAATTAGAGCAAGTGAAATTATTATGATTTTATAATGGACCGGACTACGTTGTGTGATGATATTTGCGTGTTGTATTGCATCTAATTAATTGTTTGAAAACCCTATTTATGTTTGTTATGCATTCTTAACTCTCTATCCCGACTTATTGAGCTGTTATTTACTTATATCCTTATAGATTTTCTTCCAGGTACTAATTGAGATGTGATGTTATAACTATCTTGAGATTAGACTCTTTTTGAAGTGCCTTAGGGAAGTGAGAATCAAACTGGCTGACTAATTAAGTCTTTTATAGTTTTTTTTTTATTAACTCTTAAGTTTATGTAATGATCTTGCAATACTTTACTTATCGGATTACTATGGCATGTAAATATTTCTTGGGATCATAAGACAGTATAAATATCTTTATATAAATATGATTTAAAGTTTCTAGTTATATATATAAATTTTGTCAGTAATCATGAATGAGCTATTTAATTTAAAGCGAGGAGTTATGGATGCCTTATATAAATCGTACTTATGATGGTAATTGTATGGTCAGTTACTATCATAAATTGGTTTACATAGTGGGATTGTTGCAACTTCATCGCTTCAAGTAAAAATAATTCTTGGTTGGTGTTATAATGTAGTTTTAGTATACTCGCTTTGAAGTATCATAATTTAAAAGAAGTAGACATTATAGGAATACAAAAAGAGTAGGTAGTGTTAAGTGAGTAGTAAAAGATTGTATTGAGCATACTAAAGTAAAATTTAGTGTAGAATGTTAACTAATCTTAAGTTTAATTTCAAGGTCGTAGGGGAGTGTTGATAATTAGTTAGGTACGTTTTGGTTGGAATGGAGAGGAGTCCCCCATTAATTATAGGGTTAAAATGCAATGGCTATTATTAGAAATGATCGATTGGAATATATTCAAGACCGTTGATGAGATTATTGATAAATTCTATGATAACATGTGTTATAGTTGGCAAGATTAGTAGGTGTGGATGGCGATGAGTTTAGGGCATTGATATAATAGATATACTACAATAGCGGCCTTTAAGTAGAGGTAGTTGGAGAGAGAAGGAATTATATCTTTGATGATGTATCTGAGATACTTTTCGGCTACATTAGAATAGGGAACACCTTACCGACTTAGTATCACACATATTCTTGTTGATGTACTGCACATTCTTAGGCATTATCCACTAAGGATTATTGATTAGTTTCCCTATTTTCCTAAATCAATCAAGGAAGGCATAGAGATACCCTTAGAACCAAATGAACCTAATCAAGAATTTATAATGCTAAGACTACTACAAGAAAATCTACCACCCATAGAATCATAAGAAGTAACTCATTTAGAAATGCAAAGTAGTCATCAGGAGAATGAGGCTAATATTGGAGAGAATCTAAAGGAAGAGGATATAGAGGAAGAAGAACTTGAGAAGGAAGAACTCAAGGAAGAAGAACCCAAAGAAGAGCAACAAGAAATGGATAGTGAGAATGAATTTTGTGTAGATATGCATGCTATAATCATGTAAGCTATAGTTAATGTTGAGATAGTTGGGATAAGAAATGGACTAGGAGGAGGCAGGACCTGTACACAATGAAGAAGTAGGACATGAGGGAATAGGAAATAGTTGTGCAATTGAGGTTGAAGATGATGAGGTGTATGAGGTGATTTTGATTCTTGATAGTCCAAAAGTAATATCAATAAGTTCTGAATTTGTAAGTGATGAAGAAGATAACACAGTAGGTGGAGAGATGGAGTGGGTTCCCTTCAATCAAGTTGTCACTACAAATAGTTCTTTTGATGAGGATAAGTTACAGCTGGCTAACTTGTTTAGTTAGATCCTTAGGTATGATTTAGCAACATTTTTAGCCGAATTTGATGTATCTTTTGACCTTCTGATGTATCTTCTGACCTTTTTGATATATTTTCTAACTTTTGATGTATTTTATAGCTCGTGGGTTATGTTTAGATGTTGTAAATAGTCAGTGTAATCAAGTTTGATGTAATTAAGTCTATTGTAGTCTTTTGTGTTGTACAATTGTAAATATTAAGTCTGTACTAGTTAATGTAATCAAGTTTGTAAATTCAATATATGTATTCAAAGGTCTATCAAGTTGTACATTTTGTTCTTGAAATTGTAATCAACTACAATGATGTAAAGCAAGAATTAAGCTAATAGTGAAAGTTACATTTACTATGCATATTGACTTAAATGATGTTGTTATTATTTTTATGTCATATAATCACAAATCACAGGAATTTAGTAATTTCTGAAATATTTATAGAAATAAGGAATTGGATAACTTATAGATAGATATATATGCAGGTTTTATAAGTTATAAATACTAAGCGAGTATGGTTGAAGTTGGAGATAGGAGTCGTAACAAAAGGATTAAGGGAAATCAAAACCTTCTACTGCGAGTACCATCACCCTTAAGGGAACAACATAGATAAGATATACCCCTACTGCCTCAAGAGGCAATACTCATTGGGAAAATACTTACTAATATGCAAATCATGATGATGCAGCAAGAAATACTAATTTAGTATCTTAATACTGGAGGCAATATGGGTAATGGAGGGCCATAAGGGGTTGAACAAAGGTTGGAACAACCATAAGAGGTAAATAAGCTTCCCGAGTTTATAAAAGCAAATTGTTATTTTGAAGGAGAAATTGGTAAGCCAGCATTGGCTAGCCTAGATTGAACGAAGTTTTGAGGCCTTTAGAATCATTAAATCCCAAAAGTTAACATATGGCACCTTTATGTTAAAGTTAGTTGCTTAAGTTTGGTGGGACTCAAAAGCAAGATAATTAGGGAATAATATTACTTGATAGAGGTTTAAAGAGGAATCCAAGAAAGAATACTTTCCCTATAGTGTCTAAAACAAGATGGTGAGAGATTCATTTGAACTAAAGAAGGGAGGTATGAGTGTAACTTAGTATGAAACCGAGTTTAATAGATTGTTGCAATATACACATGATTCATATTGAGATAATGTTCAATTAAAGAAGGATTTGTTCCTTACTGGGTTCGACTCTACAATGTGTTGTAAGTTAGAAGATTATGGTTTTTCTACTTATACTATAGCAGTGGATAAGGTAAGATAATTGGAGAATAATTTCGTAAGGATGCAAGCAATGTGGGGTCAAAAGATTAACAAGAGTTATCAACCTAGTTCATTATTTAAAAGATCATATCTTGGTGCAACTAGTAGTTTTAGACAAAAAAGAAAGAAACTAGCAACTTTAGCTAATAGTCCAGTGCAATCAGTACCTGGTTTGAGTTTTTATGATAAAGATGGTAATGTTAAGTGTTAAAAGTGTGGCGCAAATCATTTCTTGAGAAATTGTGCTCTGCTTAAAGGAAAATGTTTTATATGTGGAGATCAGAACCATATGTTGCGAGTGTGCTCTAGAATGAAACTCGTGAAGTGTAACAAATTTGATAGAAATGGGTATTTCTCCAAGTATTGGCTATAGTTTGGACACGGAATTAAGAGAACTAAAGGTTTTAATAACATGATTGCAATTGCTCATATCTTTTCTATAGAGGATATAGGAAATGAAGAGGATGAAGATTTTGCAAATTAGATGGAAGAGTACTATCATGACGATGTTGAGGAGATTGTAGGAGTCGAAGAAGAAAACGATGAAAGACTTGTGATAGGTACGTGCTCGGACTACTTATTTTGATGATAATTTAAGCATAAGTTAAATTGAAGTACTTAAATTTTGAGATTTATGAATGCAAGTTTAGTTAATAATGATAGTATTAGTATATTCCAAGAAATGTGCATATAAATGGTTAACTTACTTTTGCGTTATTTGATACTAGTGCTTCTCTTTCTTTTGAAAGTAAAAAATTTGTAAACGAGAAGGAGATTAGTGTGGCTAAGATTAATATGACTTATAGAGTTAAAACTCCTACTAAGGAGAAGGTAACAACTCAAAAAGTGGTGGAAAATGGTAGAATTAAGATTCAAGAGAAGGAGTACCTTATAAATCTTATAATATTACCTTTACAGGGTTATGATATAATTGTGAGAATAGATTGGTTGTCTAAACATAAAACAATTGTAGAATGTAGAAATAAGGCCATTACTCTAAATGATAGAGAAATGGTATTTCAAAGAAAAGCCAGTGGAAACAAATTGAACTTAGCTGTGATAAAGATATGTGATGAAATGCATGAAACAAAGGTAGAAGAGTATGATTTGGAAATTTTGTTGGGTATTTGTTACTAAAGTAAAGAAAGAGGCACCCAAAGTAGTGGATATATCGATAATATGTGAATTTTTAGATGTATTTCCAAACAATTTACCAGGTTTAGCTCTACATCTAGAGTTAAACTTCACTATCGAGTTAGTTCCTGGAACTGAACCTATTTCTAAAGCTCCATATTGGATGTCACCCGTAAAACTTCAAGAGGTAGAGAAACAACTTCAAAAGCTATTAGACAAAGGATTTATTTGTTTGAATGTTTTATCATGGAGAGTAGAGGTGTGTAAATGGGTTTTAGCCCACAGGTCGACCATTAACCCACTTTTAAAAGTGGGTTAGGGCCAAGGTTTTTTTACTCGTTTAAAAGCAAGCCAAATGAGCCTGATCCATTTAACTCGTGGGCCAAAGTGAGTTGGTTTGGGTCGGCCTGTTTAACCTATTCATGCCTTTAACTAATGGGTTGGCCCGTTTAAGTTATTTTTTAAATGGGTTAGAGTCGAGATTTTTTGGCCTAGTAAAAAAACGGGTCAAATGAGCTCAGCCCGTTTAACCTGTGAGTCAAAGTAGGCCTAATCGGGTTGGCCTATTTAACCCACTTACACACCTCTAATTGGAAATAAATAAGATTATGCATAGACTAATTAGAAATAAATAAGGTTACCATTAAAAACAGATATCCGCTACTCCACATTGATGATTTGTTGGATCAGCTACAGGGTATAATTGTGTTTTCTAGAATTGACTTGAAATCGAGATATCATTAATTACAAGTTAAGCTGGATGATGTGCCTAAAATTATATTTACAACTCGATATGGTCATTATGAATTTTTGGTGATACCTTTCATTTTGACAAATGCCTTAGCTATATTCATGGACTTAATGAATCATATATATCAGCCATATTTAGATAAACTTGTTGTATTATTTACTGATGATATTTTGATTTATTCGAAAATTAGAGAGGAGAATGCAAAGCATTTACGATTAGCATTACAGAAGTTAAAGAAAAATAAGTTATATGCCAAGTTAAGTAAACGTGATTTCTGGTTGGATAAAATTTCTTTTTTGGGTCATATTGTATTTGGTGAAGTAATTTTTGTAGACCTTGAAAAGGTGAAAGCAATAATGGAATGGAAGTAGCCAACCACTGTTTTTGAAGTGAGAAGTTTTCTAGGTATGACTGGATACTATGGGTGATTTATAAAGGATTTTTCTAATATTGCTAGACTATTAACTCAATTAACCTAAAAAGGATTTTTCTATGGGTAAGGAATGCAAGTTGAGTTTACAATAGTTGAAGAAACAAATGGTTACGGCATCGATATTAACATTACTTGATCCAAATAAACCTGATAGTATATAAAGTGATACTTCTCAAAATGGGTTGGGTTATGTACTAATGTAGGATAGAAAAGTTGTTGTATATGTGTTAAGACAATTAATGCCTCATGAAAGGAATTATCTAACCTATGATTTGGAATTAATAGCTGTAATGTTTACTTTAAAAATTTGGAGACATTTTTTACATGGACAATGGTGTGAAATATACACTGATCACAAAAGTTTGAAGTATTTCTTTACTTGGAAGGAGTTAAACTTAAGACAAAGGCAATGGTTGGAGCTAATCAAAGATTATGATTTGAATATAAATTGTCATCCTGGAAAACCCAATTTGGTGGTAGATGCTTTGAGTCAGAAGAATTATAAACAGTTTGCATTATTAATGACTTCCCAACATGAGTTGGTGCGTGAATTTGAAAAGTTGAAAATTGGATTTAACTAGTGTGAGCCTAATGGTCAGATAAAGAATTTGGAACTGCAACTACTTTATTGAAAAGAATTAAACAAAAGCAAGAGGAAGATAAAGATTTGATGGAAATGAAAGAGAATTAGAGCAAAGGGAATGATTTTGATTTCAAAGTGGATGAAAGAGACATACTAAAATTTAGAGGAATGATATGTATGCCTCAAGATCCAGACATAAAAAAGAAAATTTTAGATAAAGCATACATTATGAGTTATACCGTGCACTTAAGAGGAAATAAGATGTATCAACATTTAAAATTGATGTTTTGGTGGAATGGAATGAAAAGAGATGTGTCATTGTACGTAGTAGCATGCACTATGTGCCAATAAGTTAAAGTAGAGTATTAAAGATCAAGTGGACCATTGTAACCCTTGGAGGTACCAAGATGGAAATGGGATCATATCATAATGAATTTTCTAATAGCACGACTTAGGACTCAAGCTGATTATGACTTAATCTAGGTAGTCGTAGATAAATTAATGAAGAGTGCACACTTCTTATCCTACTAGACAGGCGATTCAATGGAAAAAATAGCTAAACTATATATCTGAGAGATAGTAAGATTACATGGTATGCTTGAAAGTATTTTTTCTAATCGAGATAGTTGATTTGTATCCAAATTTTGGGAAATTTTACATAGAACTTTAGGTATAAAGTTACAATTTGGTACAGCTTATCACCTGCAAACAAATGGGCAATCTGAGTAAATAATTCAAACCTTAGAAGATATGTTACGAGCTTGCATATTAGATTTTGGTGGTGATTGGGATAAATATTTACCATTAATTGAGTTTGCTTACAATAATAGTTACCATATGACTATATAGATGGCACCTTATGAAGCATTATATGGACGAAGATGTAGATCGCTACTGTATTGGGACCATGAGGAATAAGAAATGATTAGACCCGACATGATCAACTAAAGAAATGAAAAGGTTAAGATTGTACGATAACAAATGAAGGAAGCATAAGACCATTATAAGAGTTTGGAAGATTTGAAGAGAAGACTATTGGAGTTTGGCATTGGAGATCATGTTTACGTTAAGATAAATCTATTCAAATGACCTAGATAGTTTGGCTCAAAAGGAAAGTTAGGCTCAAAAGAAAAGTTGAGCTTACAATATATTGGTTTGTTTGAAGTATTGGAAAATGTTGGTAATGTATCATATAAAATAACCTTACCTCTAAGTTTGTTAGGTTACCATAACGTATTCCATATTTCAATGTTAAGAAAGTTTATTAAGAACTCAAGTGTAATCGTGGAGATTAAGTTAGTAGAATTAATAGAGGAATTTTCAAGTTGTAAAGTAACCCATAAAGATACTAGATAATTGGGTTCAGAAGTTAAGGAATTAAGATATGGAATATGTCAAAGTACAATGGAATGAAGATCCAAACTTAAAAATCACTTGGGAGACAAAAGCAGCGGTATTGAAGTAATAGCCATGATTATTTTAACTTCCAAGTTAGTAAAAGTATATTAATTATCATTTTTGGTTTTTTGAGTAAAACATAGATGTACAGAAGTTTTGAGGATAAAAATTTTTCGAAAGGAGCTGGCAATGTAAGCCTTATGAGAACAAGTTTAGAGTCGATATGTAAAATTTAGGGCGATCAGGTAAATTGTCTGATTAAGCCTAAATTTTATGATGAAATTAAGAATATTAGTAAAAATGATCTTGTGAGTTTAAATTTAGGAAAATAACTAATAGAATAATCAAATATTTCAATATCAAATTATTACCATATTATTTGTTATTTATTTGAAACGCGTAAAATAAGTTCCAATAAGTAATGAATTAATAGAAATAAATTATATATACACTAAAAATCATAAAATAATATAAATAATATATAAGAGTATTTACTTGTACTATATATGTATTTACGTATTGGTAAAAATATCCGAAATTACTTAAAATATTAGAAATATGCTAAAATAATATTAAATAATTAAATAAAACTATAAAAATATATTAAAAAATTAAAGAAAAATAAGAAAAAGTGTGGAAATGTCCAAATCAAGTTGTGGCATGTTGGGATTAATAAGAACACAATTAACAAATAAGATAAACCGAACTAGAAAATGAAAAAGAAAAAAAATAAGAAATATTTGGCAAGTGGAAAATTAAAGAAATACCTAAACCAGCCTTATAAATTCACCAAGCTTTAACTGGGACTCATTTGGTCAATTAGGCATCCAGGAAAAATAGAGAGAAGTGGAAAAGAGAGAAAATTTTTTTTTTTTACAAAAAATAGCAAAAATTGTATACAATTAGGACTTTAGACCAACAACCACTTAGGAAAGGATGGTTGCCACCATCATAACCTACCACCACCGCCCCTCTCTGTCGATAAACCTAGAGCTACTACTAATAACTAGAAGTTAATCGAATGGTTGAGTTCGATTTCTAATCCGATTTTGTTTAATTTAGTAAAAATACTAAATGTGTTTAGAAAATTATGAAATTTTGTATTCTGATGTTTTTAGATATTTAGATTTTAGGAAAAATATCAATTTAAAAAATTTAAATTTGGAAATATATAATGATTAAGAAATCTCTAAACCCTAAGCTTGTTTTCAATTTAGAAATAAACAACATTAATAATGGGGTTTTGAGCTTAAAATTTTTATGTAGGTTATTTAGAGTATTTAAAATAGTGTTATGAAGAGATTTTTGAGAAATTAATTTTTGAAATTTTTAGATAATTTTTAGGCCCTAAAATGATATATAAAAGAGTAATTTTAGGCTTATCTTGGTAATTTAGTAACAATTTAACAAAAATACTGATTTAGTATATAATAAGGCATTTTAGGATGTTAATTTTTGATGTAATATGATATTTATAGTATATAAAGTGTTAGATGTAATTATTATGTGTAATATGTATAAATTCATAATATATGAAATTGAAAATGTAATAAGTAGAAAATATTAGATTAAAATTGATAATATAATAATAATAGTAATATACAATAAATCTAATATGAAACTTAAATTTAGGTAATTATATGAAAAATATAAATTTTTCTCACATTAGAAGCAAATTTGATAGTTAAATTAGGATTGAGGTATATCGTATATATTAGAATACTGGTTAAAGGCCAAATACAATATTTAAGATACCTATGTATGATGTGATTAATTTCATATTATGATTTGAAAACGAGTTTTTAGGGTATACGTGTAAAACTCGCAATCAAAAACTAAATTAAAACCTAAATCGAAAATGGATTCAAAAACCAATTTAGAAACTAGCTTAGAATAAATCAATAATAAGTAATATATATATATATATATATATATATTTGGAAAATTGAGTCAAATCATAATTATAGCCTATTTTTCATAATGATATAAATACTAAAACAATATTTATATTATAGGCTACGTGGAGATGAGTTGATCTGCAGTAAGTCGAGTGAGTGAATCGATGATTTCAAGTAAGTTAGGTTCAATATATTGTTGTATTTTCAAATACTATATTAAAATACTCAAAGGCTTAGGATTGTATATTATTATGCTTGTAGGTAGTCATATGTATGTGTACTTGTGTGTTTGTGTGTTTTTGATTACTTGCTAAATATTGATGATGTGTTGTGATGGCTTATTGTGAATTAAGTAGTATAAGATTGTTTGGTCACCCTAAATTGAACTTAATCATAATTGGCCTAAATGTTATAATTAGACATGCATTACAAACCTTTAAGGGACAGTTAGGATTCTTCAACCATATACTGATACCTTCGAAAAAGATAGCAATGGATAACATAATAGTCTTTTTTTCATCCTTAACCAAACTTAGTGACATAAGAGGAGGTCGTGATAAGAATGAGAGTAATGGTTTGAAAGATAATTATAGAGGAAGCAGTGTCTCTATTGCATAAACTTGGGTTTAGTAGTGAATTGTTGTATAAAAATTGAAACTCCTCAACTCGAATTAAAGTGGGTGAAATTACTTTGATTTCATAATGAATCAGACCACGTTGTGTGATGGCATTTGCATGTTGCATTGCATCTAGTTAATTGTTTGAAAACCCTATTTATGTTTGTTATGTATTCTTAACTCTTCATCTCGACTTACTAAGCTATTGTTTGCTTATACCCTTATGGTTTTTCTAACAAGTACTAATTGAGATGCCACGTTATAACTATCCTGAGGTTGGTCTCTTTTTGAAGTACCTTGAGGAAGTGAGAATCAAATTGGTTGAACAATGGAGTATTTTAAAGTTGTTCTTATTAACTCTTTGGTTTATTGGATGGTCTTGTAATATTTTGCTTACCAAACTACTTTGGCATGTATATATTTCCTAGGATCATAAGATAATATGGATATCTTTATGTAAGTATGATTTAAAGTTCTTAGTTATATATGTAAATTTTATCAATAATCATAAATGAGCTGTTTACTTCAACGTAAGGAGTTGTGGACATATTGTGTAAATCATACATACGATAGTGATTGTAAGGTCGATTATTGTCATAAGTTAGTTTATACGATATGATCATTGTGATTTCGCCACTTTGAGGCATAATTGTTGGTTCCCAGTATCATTGGTCACTTCTTTCCCTTTGCTCTTAGCACCATTTGTAATGGCACATTCCTTTTGCAAATCCATTTTCCAAACATCTTTTAGGCCAAAAGTTATTAGCTAAGGGCCAAAAAAGACATCCGTATTTTCCTTGTAAGTACAAATCCGACTTACATGTCCAAGTTGACCACACTCAAAGCAAAAATCCCTAAGGTGCTCATATTGAAAATTAGCCCAATATTTTCGACCATCACGGCGGTTAACCCCTACACTAGGTCACAAAGGATGATTACAGTTAGTCTTCACTTTCACTCGTAAGAAACTTTGTCTTATGCCATTTGGCAAAATCACAGGATCCATACCCAAAACAAGTCTTATACTTGCAGCCAACTTATTTGCATTAGTGAACGACAGGTGATCACGTTGTAGGCCATGCATTTGAACCCAAAAAACCATAAACTCCAACAATAAGTCTTCAACTCAAGAATCACCCTGGCACTCCTCAAAAATCAAGCAGTACCCCATAATTGTCTATGGCCCACCATTAACTACTTGCCTAACCATGTCATATGAGTCTAGTGTCAACATATACAAACTTTTCCCCATAGCAGAGATACTAACATGACCAAATCCCTTCCAAATAGTTGATAATAAGTTAATGACTCCATTCTTGTTCAGCACTTTATTCGAAATAACTTTTGCAACAAGTATGTGTTTTGAATCTGATTGTATTTAATTCTTTTCTTCCAGATCAAGGCTATCTATAAGTGAAGTATCAGTGCTCCTTAGATGCGATGCTTCCCTACCAGGTTCAACTGTAGCCATTGCCTACGGAAATACACAAATATAAAAGTAGATTTAGATAAAGAAAAGCAGCCTAAAGTGTATCAATAAACGTAAAAGGAAAAGACTCAGAGACAAACAGCCAACAACTACAAAAGAGACTGTAGGGACTGAAGACGTAGAGGAAAAGAGACAACAAAACGAAGGTTAACACTACATAAAGATAAATAGAGACAATGAGGAAGACAAGAAAGTGACACGTAGAAACAAAACTGATGGTACAACAGTAGGCACACTTACTTACACAGAGCAATTTCTAACGAATTCCAATCCCTAAAATTTCTGAATAGAGATAATTGCATCTCACATAAAAATTAGGATTCCATGCAAGTATGCTTTCTTTTTCTTCCCAAATTGACCTCATCAAACTTTTCAAATGACAAAAAATACCACTCTTCTTCCTCTGGCCACATCATAGAAAAATCATCTTCTTCTTTGTAGAGCTCCATCATCACTGTTCACACACTTTTTGCAACCAACACTGGCCACCACTACTATACGACCCAAAAAACCACCACCTAAACGCCTCCAGACTACAAGCCATTTTGTGATTTGACCCAGAAATACCACCCAAATTACTTAGCGACTATAACCATGACCACAACAATCAAACATAACCTAGAAACCATTTCTATTGTACCATCCACCACTACAATTAAACACAACCACTGTCATTAATAGCCTCGCGAATCCAATCACCACCATTACAATCGAAAACAACCAAACAAGAACTATAATCGGACCATCCACCACTATAATTGAACATAACCACTACCCAAAAAGCTTCGCATTACTTCACCCGATTTGGCCATCCATTGAGATTGGGGCTAGGATTTCATTGAACAATGTCATTGAGATAGGGACTAAGGATTCTGAATTGAACTCAAACGCACTGAGGCGAGGGTATTTTAACTGAACAGGATGCAATATTGTTTTATATTTTATTTTATTGTTCAATTTAACAACGATATTTTAGTCATTTTACTTTCTATTCATGTCTTATCCCAACTAAATTTTATGAATTAGATAATGTGATAGCAATCCTATTATACTCAATCAAATACCCTAATATCTATTGACCATCCATTACACGTTTATTTCATTTCCTATTAACTGTAACTCTATTATCATCTTATTTTATTTAGTAAAGTAAACATGCCGTTAGTTAATTATAACTAGAAATTTATAGAAAATGAAGGAATAGAGAGCTAAAGGACAGAAAATAAAGAGAAAAAAAATTACTTACCTAAAAAGTGAACTGAAATGAAAGAAAAATAAAGATAACAAAATAGAAGTATTGAAAAATAATACAATCCTCTTTTTCTAGCGGCACCATTAATTTGAATCCACTCCAAAAGTTCAATATTCATATTTTATAATCCTTTAATATAAATCCACAAATATTGAAAAATCAAAACCAATGTAGGACAACTTTTTAAGAGCATGTTCTGGGTTCTCCTATGCCTACCCACAGTTAGCATCAAAGTTTATATGGTATTTTCTATGTTTTTCAGCAATTGGCAAACTGCCTCCATATTAAAATTTTTAGTTTTAAACTGAAAGATGATATTCGTAGCCAGTTGTAATGCATAACATTCGATAGTGCTCGTGATTCTCAATATGGTGCCATATATCTCTCAGGTAAGTATCCTTTTCTACTTGCACAACATAGATAGTGTACATCTTTTAATCTTTTCTTGGAAAAATAGAGTTTATCTCACACGTGATCGACGGAGAATTGAAATCCAATCTTTTCATCACCCCAAGCTAGTTTAGATATCCAACAATCTTTTACAGTTAGGGATTCAGCTTGAATCGTCGAGAACCGCGGATAAGAGATCAAATTGACTCCTTAGAAAACCAATTACCATACTAAAAATTGTTTTTGCACTATTACCAAGCTGAATTGGACGATCCTCTTATATCTACAAATTGATTAAGGTCTTGTTTGAATTGCTTTTTCTTTGTTTGTATCTTATTTATATCTAACCAGTGTTTAATTTATTTCTGTTTGATATTTGGTATATAAAAAATTGTTTTATCAGTATCTTATTTATTTTTATTTTATAATTATGATAAAGATAGTGAATAAAGTTTTGGAATTAGGAAATAAAAATTTACATGAGAAAAGATTTGAAAAAATCTATTTTATGTATTAGAAATAATTATTTTAATTGATATTTTTATAAATATAAATAAAAAAATGGTATATAAATTCCACTTTATTAGGATTTATTAAGTATTTAATTTTAGAAGAGGATATACGTATATGTAATCGTATTTCTATCTTTTTTGATGTCTTATTTTTATTAAACACAAAATTCAAGTAGATACTAATAAAACATCAATAAGATAGAAAAAAGATAAACCAAATAAAACCTAAAAAGCAAATCTTTCCAAAGATATAAGCAATTGCTTTTCCTAACTAGGTCTGATAAGCTCTTTTATGTTCTTCATAGGACTCTTGTAAAGTTCTTAATCACAAGTAATAAGAGCATCTAACACAACTTTAATTAAAGTAACTCTACTTGTCATATTGAAAGATAACTAAAAATGGATCATTTCAATTTACTTTATTCAATTTTCCTCCATTTATCTTTTTAAAATATTATTATATATAATTAATGGTTGTAATTATAAGGAATATGATTAGTCTCATATGATATTTTAAAAATTTAACTGATTTTAAATATTGATTTATATATTAAGAAAATAGTAATAGAAGATGATCTAAATCCAAAATGACTCTACTTGTCATGCATAGCAATCAACCCTTTCAACTACCCAGTTTCCTTTTGCATTTCTCTAAATAGAAAGGAAAACCGATTGATTTTATTATTGATCCACTTGCAAATATTTACTTATTTTGAATTTGCACTAACTATATCCACGTATCATAAAAAATGGGATAAGATTCCTTCATAAAGAAATGAAAAACCATCCAGTTTTGGTGGATACCCACTGGCGTGACAATGGCTAAATTATGTTGACAAAGAACGATACATGTCCATTCTTCCTGTTAACATAGACGATACATATGGCTAACACTATAGAAGAAAATGATCTTGAAGACAGTATCTGCTTTTCTGTTTGGACTCATTATGGAGAAATATTATACCTTCAAGAAAGCTACAGGAGAAGATAAAGCACAGCTATACTTTAATTTCCTTACTAACTTCCTCTGATACTTAGTTTAGCTAATCGTTTAAAAAGAATATGATGACATAGAATAGAATCTGGACTAGACTTGAATGTCGGGTCGAACCGGTTTGGAATTGTCGGTTCATGAGCTATGTAAGGTTGAATCGGGTCTAGCCCTTGAGATTATAGGTTTGAGCCGATTTAACTAAGCCAACAGTTTAAGGGTTGGTTTATCAATCCTTAAACTGGTTTTTATTTTTTTTATTTATTATTATTTTCTTATAAATTTTCTTTAATCTTATTATTGCAATCTCATGAATTATTATAAATACTTTTTTGCTCAATCTCATTTTTATTTTTTTCTTGAAATAATTGTAAAAAGTTATATCGTATAAAGTATTAATGAGAGAAGTTACAAATTTTATTCCATTTTAAAATAATTAATTCACACTGCTTGAGTGTAATATTACTTTAATATGAAAATATTAAGTATGGTTAAGTAAAGCGAAAGAAGTTGCAATTTACAAAGAATGTTAATATCTCATTCAAATCTCTAAATAAATTATCAATATAGGAATAATAAAATTACAACATAACTATTAATTGGAATTTGTAATAGTACTTGAAGTAAATTGAAAAAGAAAAAAATAGTAGTAATAGTAGTTGTAGAAGACATATAATATTTTTTTTTTTTAGGGCTGGAACTGGCTTGAACCAGCAAGCCAATCTAACGAACCAGCAAGCCTACCTGGTTCACTAACTTACTGGTTCGACGAGTTCGACCTATTGAACCGCTTAGGCCCTTAAGACCAGGCAATTCGTAGGTTGGTTTAAGCTCGCTCACTCTTTAGTCGAACTAGTTCAGTAACCCTTTAAGTCGGTTCATGATTGAAAACTAACTCTTATCTAGATTTAATATGTACAAATACAAAGCGAAGAGATTCGGTTAGCATTAGATTGTATCATCAAGGGTTTTAGTCTCTTTTGGAATCTACGTGCATCAATTTGATTACTAAGGTTGTGTGGTGGGCCTATATCCTAAAAGCATTGTCTAGAAGTTTTTCTATATTTGTTACATAATCAGCATGTCTATTTGACTTCATAAAAATCAAATGTCTTTCAAGTGAAATAGTAATTTTATGCAATTCCTATAAATCTGCAAAAGAACTTTAACTCCTTATAAGACCAAAGCAATAAATATTCCCTTGATCTTTCTTTGACATATGTTTGCATCTACTCATGAGACTCTTGCCTAATAGTCAAGTTATAAATTGGGATAAGGTCATATAAGTACTTTTAGGAAGTATTTCTAATTTATTTCCTTATGTCATTTTGAATGCAGTCAAATAAAGTAAAACTTCTATTCCTAGAAATCACAATTCTAATTTTACCTTATTTTATTCCACGAATCAACATGCCATTAAGGTTTTTAATGGTAGAATATACAGTTGTGGTTTGAAGTGGTTGCAAGTACTATGGGACTGATGATGGAAAGAGATGAGAGTAACCAAGCACTAGTGAGAGGGGTCAGCAACGTTGAAAAACTGCTCATAGAAAATGGGGAATGAATTTTCTTTTTTTACAACCTTCACCTCTGATCATTAGCAATCGCTAAAAGTTATTAATAACTATAATTTTCTTGATTTATTAAGGTAATATTTGATAACTATAGAATTCCGATTACCATAAATATATAAAAAAAGTTTCAAGAACTAATAAACCCAACTTTGTAATATTCATACAAAAATTATAATTACACTAAATTATTAATTATAAAAAAATTTTAAAAAGTAAAAATAAAAAAAAGAAAAAGGTTTTTAAATTCAAAGATCTGATGAATCCGATAATAGTTGGCATGGGCAAAGCACACGAAAATCACAATTCCAAGCTTTCTTCAGGGAAGGACTGAAGTATGTGGCATATTGTCTATAGAGTGGCTCTCGTGGGAAGTCCATTTTATCATAGAATGAAAAGACGGAGAAACCGGTCCATGCCAGGAGTGGTTGAACTACTCGTGTGACTAGTGGCTCTTATAAGTTGAGTAGACAGGCTTATACGACATATGGCATGAAAAGAGGATCTAGGAAGTCAATCATGTATCCTAAATAATTATGTAAAAGTACGTGTCATGCAATATAATGTTGTGATTATTATTGCGAACGAAAAACTACCGCACATTCAGAGAAAATCCTACCTGCAATTAATTGGCCTATTACATAATTCCACCTATCCATATTTACTTTACGATTCCACCAGCACTCTTACATCAATATCATTTTCATGCATAAACATTCTTGGTGGTCGTCTGGTAGTCTGATTATAATAAAGGGTGGTGGACTTGTAAAAAAACTCCTTGTGGATTAGCTAATAAGGACTCATCAATACTTAAGTTAACAAGAAGAGAAAAAGAGTGATTTTGAGTGTCTAAATAAGGTATAAGGAGAGTTTGGAATCAAATCCTTATAATCGTAGCTCCATGGTCTCTTTATAAGGTGTGGAGCTTACTTGTCTAGGACATACGACAAGTCAAATATAGCTCGTATGTGGTTAGTATAGTAAGGTGTGCGCAATATGGGAGAGGACATCACCTTTTTGCTTGTTAGTGGCTCCATAAAAGATGCTTGTCACATCAGTATGAGCAATCGTCACAACAAGGGTAGCTAGGCTTTTAGGCTGTATTGTAGACTGTCAGGCAATATTTAATGAGGAGAGAGAGAGAGAGAAAATTAGCAAAGTGGTTGTGGTGTCAAGTTCCTCAGGTCATGTGTTGCGTACATGTCATGAGCTTAAGGATTGAGATTGACACTTTAGGCCAAACTTAGATCCAACTACCCAGAGGACTATTGGGTCCTCAAGGTCTCGAGTCTTTAGGAGTCAGCACTTATGGACGTGAACAGGAGTTTTTGAGGTGCTGAGGAGATCGGGGTGAAAGAGTGCTCGAAGTAGGCTCCAGCATGCTAGTCCTGGCGCTTTGTAGATTGAGTAATGAATTCCTTTAAGCGTGGTTTGAATGGCATGCTCGAGGGGACCCAAGTAGGTAGTTGGACTTTGGTTCTAGTGGATCCGCGAGAGAGATCGAGTTGATCAGTTTGATGAAGAGGGTCGAGTTATCAATCTAAAGAGTTACTTAGGGACCCAAGCGGATGAAGGCAATTGGGTTTAGCCCTTTGAAACTTAGACTTAGAAAGACCTATCAACAATTCTTATTTGTAATCCATATGGATGAATTTAGTTGCTATTGATAGACAATGTGTAGTTCATTGTAGGTTTTTCATTATATATATATAATTATTTAAGGTGCTCATCCTAATAGTTGTTTATTTTATTGAATGGAATAGGATTACAATGTAATATGTAATATTGAGAAATGAAATAAAATTGTTATAAGTTACGAATATATATTATTTTGTCATTTGTTGATTACTTAGTATACTTTGAGGAACAAATTAAATCTAGTATTGAATGAATATTTATAGATTTAGATAATGAATGACTATCCAATATTTTTATATAGGGATTCCTTATGAAATCGTTATTATAAGCATAAAATGCAAGCTTAATATTTTTCTCATAAAGAGTAAAGGGATAATAAAATTGCTATACAATGAAAGGAATAATTGTAAGGGGTTGCACAATTTTCTCTTTTTTTTTTTCTCTTTTAATTTTAAGGTTTTTTTTTTTCTTATTAGAATATTTTAGGAATATCTGTCAATTATGTAAAGAGTATATTTAGGATATTTTTTATATTTAGAAGGTATTAGAATATTTTAAGATCTGTAAATATCTGTCAATTGTGTAAAGAGTATATTTATGATATTTGTTTTCTATGTTTAGAAACTTAGTTAGTGCGTATATGTTGTATATATATTGGCCCTCTTTGGCCTGTGATATGAATATACACACACAGAAATTTTCTTCTTAAAATTTTATATGGTATCAGAGCCTGGTTAAAAAAAAAAAAAAACACTATGACTAGCGAGGGAAAGAAACCAGCCTCCCCTTACCTATTTACTTCGAGTGATAATCCTGGTAATATAATTACTCAGGTGCAATTAAAAAGAGACAATTATGATGAATGGGCTCAAGCGATGCGAACGTCGTTGAGGGCCAAGAAAAAATTCGGATTTATTGATGGAACGATTAATCAACCTACTGATGATTCCACTGAATTAAAGGACTGGTGGACTGTGAATTCAATGTTGGTTTCATGGATGCTCAACACAATCGAGCTAACACTGCAATCTACCATAACATATATGGAGATTGCAAAGGATTTATGGGAAGATATCAAAGAGCGATTCTCTATCGCTAATGGACCTCGTATTCAGCAGATCAAGGCAGAACTTGCCAACTGCAAACAAAGAGGTATGTCGATTGTGACTTATTATGGGAAATTGAAACAACTCTGGGAAGAGCTTGCGAATTATGAGCAAATTCCCATCTGCCGTTGAGATGCAATTGTAATATTGCAGTTGAACTTGATAAGAAACGAGAAGAAGAGAGACTTCATCAGTTTTTGATGGGGTTGGAAGATGCATTATATGGAGCAGTTCGTTCCAATATTTTAAGCACAGAACCATTGCCAAACTTGAATAAGGCATACTCGTTGGTGTGCCAAGAAGAACGTGTTAGAAACATCTCACAAGGGAAGGAGGAACATGGAGAAGTTGTGAGTTTTGTAGTGCAGACCGATAGAAGAGGGCGAAAGTATAAAACAGAAGTGAAAGGCAAATCTGCCATTTGCTCACACTATAAACGAGAGGGACATGATTCTGAAACTTGTTTTCAGCTCATTGGATATCCGGAATGGTGGGGTGACCGACCCAAAGGGGTTGGACGTAAACGAGGGGGACAGAGTGCAGGGCGTGGGCAAAGTAATACGCCAAAGGTGAATACAGCCCATTTAATTGGGCAGCCATCATCATTAATGGCAGCAACGGAAGAAAATACAGCTTCTGGGACCTTGACAGCAGAACAATGGTCATTCTTTCTCAATTTGTTGAACACGTGTAAACTGGGTACTAATGAGAAGATGAATGGTAAGGATAATCTGAATTGGATTATTAATTCCGGTGCTTCACAACATATGATAGGTACTTTAGAATGTTTAACAAATTTGAAAGAAATTATGGCATGTTCAATTGGATTACCTAATGGAGAGCAGGTGATGGCATTGAAGGAGGGATCAGTTTGCTTGGGAAAACATATCAAACTAGACAATGTTCTCTATGTTCCAAATTTGAATTGTAATTTGGTATCTGTGTCGCAATTGCTTGATGGCTCTAATTGTAATGTCCAATTTACTAATAAAATTTGTGTTATACAGGACCACACCTCAAGGATGGTGATTGGAGCGGGTGAACAGTACAAGGGGTTTTATTATTTGAAATCAGCAGTATCGGTCCAAGCATGCAAGACAAGCCATGTAGATTCTTTTGAATTATGGCATAGGAGGATGGGGCATCCGTCTGCAAAAATTGTGGAATCTCTTCCTCAAGTTGAATTTAGTAATAGTTCAGTAAAGAATAAACCATGTGACATTTGTTTGAGAGCTAAACAAACAAGAAAAGTTTTTGTTTCTAGTGACACTAAAGAAAATGAAATTTTTGAATTAATTCATTGTGATTTGTAGGGACCTTATCGTGTTAATGCTTCTTGTGGGGCTTCGTATTTCTTTACCATTGTTGATGATTTTTCTAGATGTGTATGGATATATTTGTTAACTGAAAAAACAGAAGTGGAACTTGTCATGCGTAATTTCTTTGCCATGACTAAAAGACAATTTCAAAAAGATGTGAAGATAGTTAGAAGTGATAATGGGACTGAATTTGCTTGCTTGCATAACTATTTTTCTGAAAATGGAATTTTACATCAGACCTCATGTGTAGAAACACCTCAACAGAATGGACATATTGAGAGAAAACATTGTCATATTTTAAATGTGGCTAGAGCTTTAAGATTTCAGGCCAATCTTCCCATCAAATTTTGGGGAGAATGTGTTCTAACGGCTGTATATTTGATCAATCGGACTCCTTCTAAGTTATTAGGAGGAAAGACTCCTTATGAGATATTGTTTGGTAAACCTTCTAGTTATAATCACATTCGAACTTTTGGGTGTCTGTGTTATGCTTGGAACTTAAATAGGGAAAAAGATAAGTTTGCTAGCAGGAGTCAACGTTGTTTATTTGTAGGATATCCTTTCGGAAAAAAAAAGGGTGGAAAGTTTATGATCTTGATATAGGAAAATATTTTGTATCCAGGGATGTTGTGTTCTCTGAATCTGGATTTCCATATGCTGATAAGGAAGGTGTGCAACCAGATATTGTACAAGATGCTTCTTTCGATATCACCAATCATTTTAATGGTGAATTGAATGAGGAAGACGAAAGTGAAGTGCCTGAGAATTTGACTGTGACTCAAAGTGATAATAACGACAAGGGGGGTGTCATTGAAATCTTGGGTGAATCTGTTCCAGAACAACTTGGACGAAGTCATAGAACAAAAGAAGCTTCTACTCGACTACGAGATTTTGTGACATATACTGCACAACAAATAAGTCCCTCTACATGTTCCTCCAATCTAATTCCGTCCACAAGTACCTCCTATCCTATAGCATATTATGTAAATTGTGACAAATTTTCTCCACAACATTGTTCTTTCTTAGCAGTTATGACAGTTGAAAAGAAGCTTGTTTCTTATATTCAGGCCATCAAAGACATTCGATGGAAAGAAGCCATGATAAAAAAAATTGAGGCATTTGAGGCTAATGAGACATGGACTGTGGAAGATTTGCCATAGGAAAAGCAAGCTATAGGCAGTAAATAGGTTTATAAGATCAAATATAATTCAGATGGTTCGGTTGAACATTATAAAGCTCGATTGGTGATTCTTGGCAATAATTAGATTGAAGGAATTGACTACAATGAGACCTTCGCTCCTGTTGCAAAAATGGTTACTGTACGTACTTTTCTTTCAGTGGCAGTAACAAAGGGATGGGAACTCCATGAAATGGATGTTCATAATGCATTCTTGCATGGAGATTTAAAAGAAGAGGTGTACATGAAGATGCCACCTGAGTTCTCTACTCAACAGCCTGGCAAAGTTTGTCGATTACGTAAATCACTTTATGGGTTACGACAGGCCCCCCGATGTTGGTTTTCTAAATTGACAACTGCATTAAAGCAGTATGGATTTCTTCAATCTCAATCTGATTTTCATTGTTTACTTTAAATCGAGACAAGATATATTTGAGTATACCGGTGTATGTCGATGATCTTGTTATTACGGGCAATAATGGAGTTGCCATTTAGAAGTTTTAAGTTATTTATGCCACTGCTTCTACATGAAAGATTTGGGAACATTGAAGTATTTTTTAGGCGTAGAGGTGGCTCGGAATCAAGAAGGAATTTTTCTTTGCCAACGCAAATATGCTTTGGATGTTATCAGTGAAGCTGGATTATTGGGTGCTAAACCATCTGGTTTTCCTATTAAACAAAATCATCATTTAGCCTTAACAGAAAATGCATTGTTGGCAGATTCAGAGAAGTATTGGAGATTGGTAGGAAGATTGATTTATTTGACTCTTACTCGACCTGAGTTGTCCTATAGTGTTCATATTTTGGTACAATTTATGCATCAATCAAGGGAAGCTCATTGAGAAATAGCTTTGCGCGTGGTTCGTTATTTGAGGGGCAGTCTTGGACAAGGAATACTTTTACGAGCTGATAGTGATCTTCGGTTGTATGCTTATTGTGATTCTGATTGGGGGAGTTATCCTTTAACTCGACGATTTCTTACTGGATATTTTGTTATGTTAGGGACTTCTCCTATTTCTTGGAAGACTAAAAAGCAACATACAGTGTCGAGATCCTCTGTTGAAGCAGAATATCGTTCTATGGCTACCACTATGTGTGAACTGAAATGGTTAAAGGGTCTTTTGCTGTCTCTCGGTGTTGTACACTCTCATCCTATGCTGTTGTATTGTGATAGTCAAGCAGCTTTACACATTAGTGCAAATCCCGTGTTTCATGAGCGCACACAGCACATTGAAATTGATTGTCATTTTATTCGTGATGAGATTCAACATGGATATGTTCAGACTGCTTATGTACGTAGCTCTGAGCAACTCGCTGATATTTTTACTAAGGCATTGGGAATACAACAGTTTGGATATCTTCTACGCAAGTTGAGGGTTTGCAATCTTCACGCACCAACTTAAGGGGAAGTATTAGAATATTTTAGGAATATCTATTAATTATGTAAAGAGTATATTTAGGATATTTTCTATATTTAGAATATTTTCTATGTTTATAAATATACACACACAGAAATTTTCTTCTCAAAATTTTATATTTCTCTTTCTCTTTTCTTGGTTTTCAAGTTTTTCTTTCTTTTTCTCAATAAATTTCTAGTTCTTTTTTTAATTAAATTTATTTAATAATATCATTTTATCAAAACTAATAATTATAGCTTGTTTAGAAGTTGACACGTGTATCTAACTAATATTAATATATAGTGATAAAATGCAAATTATGCAAAGTTTCAAGATACAAGTTATATTTTTATATATTTTTTAAAAATAAATAAATAGATAAAAAGAATAATAGGGAGAAGCTACCCATGTCCAGTCAAACCGAGGCAATTAAAGAGTACTCGGCCAGTTGATTGGCATGTGGAGAGGAGCTGATCTTGCTACCTTGCTACCTCGCTACCTCGGCTGGGCGACTTTGCTCTTCAGATGACCGAAATCCAAAAGAAAGCCCCAGGCCCCCAACATCTTCTACATTAGTTTTATGTACATCCTTAATTTGATTGATTTCCTCATTATGGTTGCATGTTGTAGATAGGGGAATTTTATGTTTGAATATACATGCTTTTCTTTAAATTCTTTTTCTTTTTAAAATAATAAAATTTAAGCATCTTTGCTTATTTGTCTACAAGATATTCATGTATGGAGTGTTTGGAACGTCGAAATATATTCAAAATGAAACTGCAATCTTGAGTTTTATTTATTTTTCTATGTTTGGATGTGCTTTTAGATCTTCAAATCATAATTCCTGTATCTTATATTTCTCTATTTTATAACCATGATAAAAGATAGTGATTGGATTGAGTTGAAATGAAAATTCATATATTTTTTAAAGAAAAAATTTGAAAAAATATATTTTATGTATTAGAGATTATTATTTAATTGGTACTTTGGTAAATATGAATAAAGTAAAAGGTAAATAAATTGTAAAGATTTGTTAGATATTTAATTTTAAAAAAAGGGGTACATATGGAATAATATTTCTATTTTTTTGACATCTTATTCTAACTAAACGCAGGATTCAAATAGACAAAATAATAATAATAATAATAAAGATGAATCAAATGAATCTAAAATCCGCAATCCTAACTTTAAAGGGGAATCTGATTTGCTTTTTGTAGAGCATAATTGATTTCATTCCAATCTCACTAATTGTAATTTACAAAAATAGATTTTTAATAAATAATTTTCATTTATTATTAATGATATTTTTAACGAATACTATTATTGGTCATTGGTGGTTAGCATTAGCCTCAGATTCCGAACCTTTTCACACTTTCAGCTACGTTAGGCGCTATCAAAGTATGTTGAGAATTCTAATATCGGTAGGTGATGGCTATCCTGCTATGGTTCTCTTGTTGAATACCGACACTAATGACATGTGCTTTCTGCCGATTGTATTCTTAGATTTCATTGAAAATCTCTATGAATCTATTCATTAACTCAAGATCACTGATTCTGTAGAGCCTTGCCCATTTAGAAGAACGTATCACGTCCTATAAAATCCAAAAGTTGCCAAGCATCAACGGGCATTTGGAATGGTAGATTTGCGGCTAAAATCGAATAAATTCGCATGATGTTGAACAAGTGATGACACTCAATGTCCTATTTCGGAGCAAACAAGGAGCAGATTCTCATACTTAATATCAATCTAGATAAAATCAATCTAGAAACCCATTTCATTGGACAACTTAAGTCTAACTTATCTCTTTACTATACTCACTACATACCCAAGAACAAAAAACGCCAAAATGTCTCAAGAAACCCTAGGCAACTAAGATGATCTATTTTATGATTATATATATATATATATATATATATATATATATATAAGTGCCTTATTATTCAAAAGCCTTGACAGTGCATTTCAAGATAAGAAATGGGTAGGGATATAATTCACGAGAGCTTATTACTTTTATCGCTTGTTTTAACACTAGCATTTGCTTGTGCTGTTGGGGTTGTAAATGGAGAATACCTAATTGGAGTTGGAAGCTATGACATGACCGGTCCGGCTGCTCAGGTGAACATGATGGGCTATGGCAACATAGAGCAAAATGCTGCTGGGATTCATTTTCGTTTGAGAGCCAGGACTTTCATTGTGGCTGAGAGTCGTCATGGATCGAGGTTTACTAGGATCTACCCGTCTTATTATTTGTTTTACTTCGTCCAAAAACAAGCATTCTGTTAAAAGAAAGAAAATAGGAAAATTATACATGAGAGAGTCAATATTTGTAGTCCAATTTATATAGATGATCACATTTTTTTAAATAGTTCAAATAGAGGATCATGTTATGATGAATTTTTTAAATAGAGGCCAAACTTTTAAGTGGGTTAAAATAGAAGATTAATGTTGTGACAAGTGATTTAAATAGGAGACTACCACCTTAATTTTATTTCAATTTTAATTCTTTACTTGAACTACTTATTAAAAAAAAATTAATTATCTATTTTAACCATTTAAAAGTTCAATTCCTTATTTAAATTACTTTAACTTTACTTTAATTCTCTATTTGAACCACTTGAAATCTCGATTCTATATTTAAACTTAACCTCAAACTTGATCCCCTTATATATAATTTATTTGAAAGAAAATGATAATAGGCACATTAGGGCACAAACTAGATAAAAGAATTCTTAATATTACTACGTGTTTACTTTTTCTTTTCCTTTCTTTCTTTTTTTTTTTTTTTTGATAAATTGTATAATTAGTGTTACAAGTTTGAAAAACACCCTATAACTGGAGAAAGGTTTCAATAATAATAACTTGCCATATGAATGGATCAATAGCTTATAAGTATTAATAAAATTTTAATACATAAAAATAAAAACCACTAAATAATACCATTAATACTTACTTGCTATTCATCAAAATAAGTGGGAAGTTAGATTTTGGTCCAATTTATGTGACTAAAATTATGGTACTTTGAAGTGTTTTGTATACAACTCTTTGCGGTAGGGTAGGCCTTTTCTTTTCCTTGACCATATTTTTCTCATCCAATATTAGGTTTTTGCACGTTAAATAACTATATTAATTTCTTCTCTTTTTATCTCTATCTTTTGCTTGTTATTCTTTACGATTGGTTTATAGCTGTGCTTGCATGACATAAATTAAGATGGTTATTTGTTGTGTATGGCTCAAATTTTTTGTGGCTTTGATGTAAAACCCAAAGCAAGATGGGAGTTTTGGAAGATGAATATGTGAACCAGGAATCTCAGGAAGAACAGTCAGTTGCTTCTAGAATGATCGACCAATGTTCAGGAATGATTTATCGATTTGCTTGTTCTCGTCCAACCAAACTTGTCTCATTGTGGCTTTTGGAAAATTCATGTTTTGACTTGTTTCCTTTCTTATGTTGCTACCAATTTGTACTTTCCTGTTATAGGCTACACAGTCTTGGTGGCGCACAGTTAAGACGAATGAATAGGTGTTTAAGGTTTGGATGTGAGTCCAGCAAAATAACTCTACCTTGGGTTTGATTCACTGAAATAAAATAAGAATAAAATGAAATAGTAATTTCTTTAATATTATTTTATTTTATGATTAAGGATATTTTTGAATTAAAAGTTCCATTCCATAGTGAATAGCGATTTCTCCGGCGAATAAAAAGAATAGAAATTCCCCATCTTTTAACATGTCATGATGTGGTCATTACTTATAGTATAGCTCTTTGGAAATCAAATAAAATAATAGTTATTCTAAAAACAATAAAGACAAAAACCAAAGTTTCATCTAGCAAAATAAAAGTAAATTAATGATAACAACCTAAAACTTTAGTAAGTCGGCTTTTATTCTATCCTTATGAATAAGATTATCACACTCTAATATGAGTATTGTATAACATTCTTTTGGATACTATCTTTTATATTTTATATTAGATGTCAATCCTCTTTTGCCACCGCTTTCCTTTCTTTCTTTCTTTGTGTTTTTTTTCCCCCTTTATCTCATATTAAAGTTTTCCACATTAATTAACCATGCTCATCTCCTCTCTCTTTCTTTTGTTCTTTTTTTTCTCCTATTTAATCTTAATTGTCTTCCTTTCCGTTTCCTAACATCTATATCTTTACAATAATATAAGCACTTGTCATTGCCATTTAATATCAGAACCAAATCTACGCCATATTAATGAAAAATGATAAACAATAAGAATAATTGTTGATAAAGTTTTTTGAAAACGAAGTGTTTTATAAAAATTGACCATTATACTGTTTGAATAATGCTGTATAAGGAGGATCGTTCGGCATGAGAAACTCTCTATTCTTCCTATGAAACATGATCCAGTCAACATGTGGGGAAGAGTAACTTAGAGCTACGTTCGGTAGATGTTAAAATTAGTCTTGAAATTCTCAGTATTTCAACTAAAATGTTAAACTCCTATACAGGGTGTTTTTTGATGGAAAAATTAAATAGTACTTGAAAAATTGATGCATGGATTTGAGTCCATGATCTCTTATTTGAGAAACTTTTATTTACAAGCAATTGATATCAAAATTTAATCCGATAGGTTTAGTGTAACTTTATATCTGTTCTTTTGTTCCTAGTATTTTCTAAGTTATGATAAATCAACTAATCACTTTTTTTATTTTTTATTTTTGTTTTTAATTTGCTTCTTTCAGGTTTGCTTTTGTGAATCTTGATGCAGGAATGGCTTCGCAACTTGTTACTATAAAAGTTATCGAGAGACTTAAATCACGGTAAAAACATGAGGAGCACGGTCAAATATTTCCACTTCACAATTCATACCACTTTTTACAAATTCATTTTGTCCTAATAGATAGAATAAAATATATAAACTTTCACGATTTTCATACTAACTATTGGTAGGTATGGAGGTTTATATACAGAAGAAAACGTTGCAATTAGTGGAATCCATACTCATTCTGGTCCCGGGGGTTATTTACAGTATGTTTTATACTCAGTGACCTCTCTGGGGTTTGTGCAACAATCTTTCGATGCCATTGTTACAGCCATTGAGGAAAGTATTGTTGAGGCTCATGAAAGCTTAAAGCCAGGTTCAGTTTTTATTAACCAAGGTAACTTCCAAATTTCTTTCTCTTTCTTAATTAGTTAATTTTAATCCGTCTTTGACACATAATAAGATAATGTTGCAAATGGATCCTCTAAATTTAACTTCTCCACATTTATCTTGATTCATCCTTGAAGATGTTATTACGTGTAATATCATTGAAATGATAAAAAAGAAAATAACGTTATAATATTGTCAAAAAATATTTTAAGAATTTAAGTAATCTCAATTACATAGTTAAATATAACTTATAATAAATATATGCCTTGTTATTGGTAATTTTATAGTGCCTTGAATTTATTTCAATACACCTACCATGATTTTTCCTTTTTCATACTATAACTTTTTTTATTTCTACTTTTTTTTTTTTTTTTTTTTTTTGTTTAAAACTAGTCATGTGGCTATGTCATAGTGGAAACCTACTATTACAAGCCATGTATATATACAAATAGTAGGTAAATACATTATATTTAGACATATGTATTGTAACAGATAGTTTATGGAAAACTTTCATCCGTGTACCTGAAAATTACATTGGTACTTACTCAATGCTTGTATATGTACTGGAGTATAATACCGGTTAGTCGTACAAGTCCGTGACCTACCGGTCATGATAACGTGTATCCTAATGTTTCAATTCTTTATTTATACATAGCAGCTTATAATTAAAGATCATGTACATATGAGTGCATCATTTGGGGAAAGCAAATTTGTCCATAAATAACATTGTCTATGGTGATTCTTCTTCACCCACGATGGATTGGCAGGTCTTCATTAATTGAAGAAGAAACTGAAATCTCAGAACTATTTCCCATAGCTATTACGTTTATAAACACAGCATGTTGTTCGAATGTTACAAGGTACGAGAGTAAGAGCAATACTAAAAAATCCCAGTTCCCTAATATAACATGATTGACACAGGGGACGTGGAGAATGCAGGAATCAATAGAAGCCCAAGCGCATATTTGATGAATCCAGCCGAAGAAAGAGCTCGATACTCAAGCAACGTGGATAAACAAATGACCCTTATAAAATTTATAGATAATAATACCAACAGAAGCATTGGATCGTTTAATTGGCATGCCACCCATGGAACATCCATGACCAGAGACAACAAGCTCATCAGTGGAGATAATAAGGGTGCTGCTGCTCGTTTCTTTGAGGACTGGTTTGCTACCACGTTTGGTGGTCGAAATGATTTCGTAGCCTCACCAAGTATGGTTATATTTATTTTTGACTCACGATATTTTTGGGCTACCACCCCCAATCATTCATTTTAGAAAAGGAAATCGACGTATAAGTTATTTCGGTTATGATAACCATTAATTTAGGGCAGGCACTGAATCGAACTGAGAAAAACATTATAGGTTGATTCGAACATGGGAGTTGGAACTGAAAACACTAGACCATGAACCTATACTCAAACTAAACCAGGCATTATTTTGAACTGACTCAAAAAACCGTATATAAAGTCCGGTTTTGTTCAATTCTTAGATTGGTTTGGTTTAACTAATAGTATGTTGACAAGTTACTTGAATGTGAGATCAGGTAATGAAACATCTAGGGAGAAGGCAGAGAATATAAAAGCAACAGGAGGAAAGGCATGTAGTAAAACAAGTAGTCGAGGGTCCAAGGTGAGGAAAAACGATGGAACACTTTTTATAGGAGCATTTTGCCAATCCAACGTTGGAGATGTCACTCCGAATGTCTTGGGAGCATTTTGCGTTGATACTGGAGAACTTTGTGATTTCAATCGCTCTTCATGCAATGGCAATGACAAACTTTGCATTGGTCGTGGAACTGGGTATGTATATTTCTGTTTGGCTTAGTTAGCATAAACTGTATATTTCTATTCTCCACCTTGAAGGCCGATATATTCTTGAGGTATTATTGTTGGATTATGTATAATTTCTTGAAATATAAGGACTGATAAATTTCTGATGTAGGTATCCAAATGAGATACTAAGCACAAAAATTATAGGAGAGAGGCAATTCAAGACGGCTGTTGATCTCTTCACTTCTGCTAAACGGCAATTGACCGGGAAAATAGATTATCGACACGTATATCTGAATTTTACAGACATTGAGGTTGAGTTAGATGGAAACCAGGTAGGTAAAACATGTCCTGCAGCACTTGGTCCTGGTTTTGCGGCAGGAACAACTGATGGCCCTGGCGCATTTGGTTTTCAACAAGGTGATACAGAGGTAGGCATTAGTCATCATTCTTATGCTCACGTTGTCTGCAAATAGGTTAAACCAGCTCGTAAGCTAATCATGCGTGATCCCATATCCTCACAAACCCCTACAACAGAAATCAGGGTTTTTATAGCTTTTTCTCTATCAAGGTGGTGTGTTGTTTGCAATAACTTAACTGATCTTGTGTTCAAACAGATTAATGAGTTCTGGAAGATAGTAAGAGATCTACTGAAAGAACCAAGTGAGTATCAACAGAACTGCCAAAAACCCAAGCCTGTGTTGATCTCCACCGGCGAAATGTTTTCACCTTATGCATGGGCGGTGAGATCCCTTTGGTTGACAACCCTTTCGCTTCATTCTTTTGGTTCCCAACATATATCTGTCAACTTAAATTTTCAGAAATATTGTTGATATTAAATCTTGCACTTCTATTCCCAAGAAACCGAAAATCTTAATATTCATGTAACAACCCTCCCATAATCAAGTGATAACTCTTGCTGCAGAATAGGATAACCAAAGATGAGATAGATTAAAAATAAGTTTCTTCTAAGTGCCTGTAGGATTTCATGTTCAAGATCTTGAACTCTTTGGGGCTCTTGAACTTCATGCTTTATCATGAATGCAGCCAGCAATTCTTCCAATTCAGATGCTGAGGTTAGGGCAGCTGATCATTCTCTCTGTACCAGGAGGTCAGTTGTACTTCAAAATGCTTCATCAACATGCACTTTCTTTCTTTGTATTGTGTGGAATATCAGATGACGTTCTTCTATAGTTGTTCATAACATCATGCAGACCTCCTAGAGCACAATCGACAGTAGAGTAATTCATGAATAGTGTGTTTTATTAAACAATTGCTTCAAATAGAACTGTTTTAAAGCCTAGATTTTGGGATTCTAGAAACAATGCTCTGTCGAGTGAAAGCCACGCTAGAATCACTGAAGGACGGAAGTCCAAGCCAGGTCTTCTGAAGCATTTGAGCATTTTGCAGAATTCACAACGATGGCTGGCCGGCGATTGACAGAGGCCGTTAAGGAGACACTAATAAGCAATGGAAACGGAGAATTTAGGGATGATCTCCAGGTTGTAATTGCAGGCCTTACAAACACATATTCTCAATATGTTGCAACCTTTGAAGAGTACATGCAGCAACGCTATGAGGTACATTTCTTACTACTGCAACCATGTGTTAAGATTGAACCTAGTTTAAACCACTGCTAACAAGGATAACTTTGCAGGCTGCATCTACACTCTATGGCCCACACACACTATCTGCATATATCCAAGAATTCAAGAAACTAGCTCAATCAATGGCAAGGGGAGAAAAAATCTCTCCTGGAGGTATCTTACCACCAGACCTATCCGCAGATCAGTGGGCACTCCTGCTTGGTCCTTTTGGGGATTCTCTTCCACCCGGCATTAACTTTGGTGACATGAAAGACGATGTTAGGATCAAATCCTTGTCAAAAGGAGCCAAAACAAATGCAACATTTTGGAGTGCAAATCCAAGAAATGATTTATTGACTGAGGGGACTTTTGCTGCGGTAGAAAGGCTTAATGGTAACAGGTGGATTTCGGTTTATGATGATGATGATTTCTGCTTGTATTTCAAGTGGGGTGTAGTTGAAGAAAATGGAGGGTCGTATAGTTTGGCAACCATCGAATGGGAAGTTCCCAAGGACGTTACCCCAGGTATATACAGGCTAAGGCACTTTGGATCCTCTAAGCAGACATTTATCTCTCCGACCGAGTACTTCACGGGTGCTTCCAGTGCATTTATGGTGTCATAATGGAGGAAAGATATTTTACTTAAGACATGTTTATTGTAACTTACAACATTCCATACATAATAACAGGTTTTGGGGGAAGTGAATTTTCATCAGCTGCGAGTTGTAATAATAAAAGGACCAGATTTCACATGGGCTCTCCACGTGTGAATTTCGGCATTGTTCACCTCAAGGAAATGCCTAGTGCAATCGACTCATTTACTTATCCAAATCACACAACGCAAACATTTTCCTTCAAGCAGTAGCTCAAAAGCTCTGTTGATTTCTTCAAAAGTCACCTCATGTGTAACAAATTTATCAAGTTGTAGCTCCTGAAAGAGGGAAAAAGAGGCTAAATATGAACACATAAAAGGAAAAAAAAAAAAAAAACCTTATAATTCTACATTGAAGTTGTATATACCTAGACATATCAAGATAATAAAACTACAAATCAGACTCTACCGAGAAAATCCAAGACCATATACAAGAAAAAGATACCAATATCCTTTTGTTATTTATCCCATATTAAATTATAATAGCTTTCAACTTAAGATTAAAACCTATACATGCTAAAGATGCATGAAACTATCATAAATTTTACAATCCTTACTAACAAGTTGCGAATATTTCTAGTTACTTGACATGCTTAGATACTATATCAATAAACTAATAATTACCTTATCTTGATAACGCTTAAGGAGAACAGGAATATCCGATTTGGCTTTGAGTCCTCCAAACACAGATCCCATAAGGCTTTTCCCACTGTGAAGGACCTCATAGGAGCTGAAGCTCAGCTTTGCTCCTGGTTTGTCCACTCCTAACACAATTGTCTTTCCCCAGCCCTATAATTAGAAGAGATTAATGATATATAGAGATATCTCAGTTTAAGAAAATCAGCCAGAGAAAAGTAGAGAGAAACAAGAATGGGTCATAATAGTAAAATCATTTCTCAACCAAGTACCGATGCATTCCGGCATGGTGACATCTCTCTCATATTGCAGCTATAGTGCAAAAACCCATGCATCGGCAGAATATAACTGTGATATGTACTTAAAGCTGATATTTTTAACATGATGATATTAAATATTTCATAAAAGAAAAACCAAGAAAATATTTCAATCACAGGAGCAGGAACCATCCATATAAGTCTCTTCTTATGAGATAAAGCGAGAGATGTACCTTTCTGCAGCAAGCATAAGCTTCTTCTACTAAGGATGCCATCCCAACACACTCAAAACAGTAATCAGCACCTCCACCAGTCATCTCATTAATCACCTGCTCATTCACAATGCAAAAAAGTTGCAAGATTTAAGTGAAGATGTAATTGCTTTGACCCCCCTTATGTATTAGGAAGATCCTGTGGTTTATATGTTCAGGGATAAGTAGAACAACAATCAATCTGAATAACAGCACAGATTTAAGAAAACTATTTAGTAGCCAATGTTAACTCTATATTGCTTAAAAGAAAAACATCAGAGTAAGAATAACACCTGGCTGACAGATTTGTCACCAATGTCCTTAGAATTGATAAAGTCAGTCACCCCGAATTTCTTTCCTGAGTTGACAAGGGAAGACACAATTTAAAACACCAAGAAAGCTGCTCAAAAACTCTTTTCTTCATCTACAAACATCTTACCAGTTTCAAATTTTTCTTGATTCACATCCACACCAATTATTCTAGTTGATCCAGAGATGTGTGCACCCTCTGCAACCTATAGGATCGGTGGAAAGTGTGAGTACCCATGGAACTCTGTAAGCATTGTCATCTCCCATTTTATTTCTTTGTTTATATTTTTTATTGTTTAGTAAAACCACCAATTTTAAATAATGATGAAACCTGTATTGGTTTATGAATCATCTTACCGCCAATCCAATTGATCCAAGCCCAAAAATTACAACAGTTGATCCTGCTTCCACTTGTGCTGTCTTCAAAGCAGCACCAACTCCTAAAGACCACCAAGTTGCTTTGAATATTGCACATAGTTTTAACATTTGATTTCAGAAGTGAAAGCTTAATTCTAGTTATTTGGAAAAACCTACAAAAAATTATCATATATGAGACTCAAAGCGAGTCATGCACATGTAACCTACATCAGCACAGATGATATCAATACTAGTATATTATTTATGAACAAAATTTATCAAGAGGGACCCTAATTCAATGGCATCAGCATGCGATGTGCTTAGTGTGTCATCTTCATTAGTTCTAATAAAGAAATGGAAATTATGTCACTTTTTTACATTGTTTCCTAAGTCGGTTAACCTTGTTGACATGCAGGTAAAAAGCATAATTCATGACAATACCTGTTGAGACTCCACAGCCAAGAAGGCATGCCCTATTGGGTGGAATAGTATGGTCAATCTTTGTTAAATGAGCAACATCTACCACAGTGTACTCACTAAAGCTTGAGACAAACAGAAAATGGTACAGAATTTCTCCTTTGGAATCAGTGAACCTGCTTGTTTTATTTCTAGGCATATACGGTGATATATGAAAGGGAAGTTTTGAGCATAAGTTGCTCTTCTTTGATTGGCAATCTGGACAGTCACCACAATCTGACATAAATGTTGGGATAACCATATCCCCTTGGCTTACTTCATGAACATCATCTCCAATGCTCTCCACAATCCTGCAGAAAATAAACCTGTGAATCCAAATCCAATGCTTACAAGCATATCTAGTACATTAATGTTCCATATCTGAGCAAATTGTGATCTTAAGAACATCAAATAGTTGGAGAAACCGATCAAGTGGAGATTCGTGTTAGGACTTCAAGTCAATGACTGTAGCTTGACATGTACAGGTGACAGGTAAGAGGAGCATGATTAAAATGGCTTTACCATGAAAACATCTCATAAAAATGTTCCATCTCAAGTCAATGGTTTGCAAATTTCATCTTAGATGATCGAGAATTAAGATACCAACTGAAAATTAATGGTAACTAAAATTGAAGCATTTGAAGTAGTAGAGAGGAAAAATACTTCATTGTTTTTTGGGGTTCCTCTACAAAGAGACAAAACATGACCCTTTCGTCTATCGGGAATAATAATCACATGCTTATGTAAAGGGCAGAGAAGCAATTAGCTAGTGGTATGCAGAGAGATGCGCACATAAAATCGTTCAGAAATGTCATTGTTAATACTACAAATGAAGTCAGAGAAGACGGATCCTACATAGGACTTAGGTACAGAAAATTATTCTGGAAAAAGAATAGAAAGAGGATGTAAGTACTTTACAGTTCGTATTTTGGTAGTTATGAAATGATATTAGTGGCAACAGCAACACCTGGGGTGGCTTGGATCTATTGGTGGCTTCAGAGAAAAGCATCATAGGAAACATGAAGGAACAACTGGCAGGGTGAAGGTTCAGCATGGTAAAATTTGGTTCATTCCATGAAATAAGATTTCAAAGAATCCAATTTAATATTATTTATAGGGAGAACTAAGAGAAAATGTATGAGTAAGGACAAAACAACATGATCCCATGGCTCCCAATGACTTGTAATTTGATACTTCTCTTCACTATTTATTTGGATTCTGGGAGTCTGAGGAGTAAAGACTAGTTTTTTTCCCCTCCATATAGTTTGGTCAAGCTCCTGTTAAAAATAATAATAAATTTGGTTCCATGTACATCCTATTTCAACAGAATAAACCAAACAAGATTTATAAGTTGTAATAATTGGCAATCACTTACATAGCAAAGGTTATCAACAGTTTTGCAGCTAAAGCATCTGTGAACATGATTTCAAGGCTCAATGGAGTTAATCTCCATAAAAGGACTGTTTGGGATCATATTATCCATCTTTTGGAGGGGTAGAAACTTGTGGTACAAAAATTTGCCACAAACTACGAAAAAATATTGCACGAAATTCATTTAAGACTTTCTTAGTGATTTCTACTAAAAGCTGTTAGATTGATGGATCAACCACTCAGGTGTAAAGAAAGACAGAATCCACATCAAATATAATCTTTCCAGTTGATATCCATCCTCTTTTTTCCCGGTTATCCAATAATGGAGCAGCAATGCTCCAGCCTAGTTAGCCTGCTTCCTCCAGACATATAAATCACCCTTAGAAACTTAGGCATCACCTTAAGAGTAGCTCGTGCTTGAAAGGTAGCCCAAAATGTACGCTCAACCATGGAACCTAGAACTTCATGCAAGTTTATCACTTAAGACTAAATATGATCTATTGTGCACACATACATACTTAGTGGCTCAAGCTAAATTAGATTAGATCCATGTAAATTGCTCAGCTATCTTAATGAAGATCTATAATTTAAATTCATTCAACTACTGGCAAAAGGCAAATGATTTTCGTTAATCCAATCACGTTTTTGGGTTTACAAAGACAAAAAGAAGTAGAGCTAGGTACTTGCACATTTCTTAGATTTAGCCCATACCAGCAGCCATTACTGACTGAACAGGTACAAGAAAAATTATGTAGCCAAAAAGCTAAATTGACTAAACGAACAGGAATAAAGAAATGGACAAACTCACCCGACTGCTTCATGGCCGAGAATTCTTGGGAAAATGGCTGGAAATTCCTGAATGAAACAAAAAAAAAAAAAAATGACAAAAACAAGTCAATCCACATATAAACATCAAATTAGGACCACATTTTCTCACAACCCAAGCGTTGGGGTACTGCCTACCTGATGAATAAAAAGAAGAGAGAGAAGACAATGACAAACAATGAGAATGAGGAGACAAAATTTAAAACTAATAGGAAAACATCCTAGACAAAATATGATAGGAATTATGAATATAACAAAATTATGAATTTTTATTAATTTGTTATTTCAACCCACATTTATATATTTTTTAACAGTTAAAACGAATCTGATACTAAATTAAATCCATGTACGACCCGTTAACAAGAATCATCGACCCATCTTAATTTAACACATTAACTTCAGAAGGTGTTGATAAGAACAAGAGTAGTACTAGCATTTCAGGTGAAGATGGGACAAAAATAAACTTACTATTCCAAATGGAAATAAGAAAGAATGTATCCAACCTTCAATTTCCAATAGGTGATATCACTATAACATAGTGAGGTACAAACGGTCCGGATTCGAACTTCATGTGACATAGGAGGTGCCACCGTTATTTCCTCTATCACCAGAGGTGTTCCGGGTTCGCGACAAACCGCTGCTGCATGTTTCACAACGCACCAAAATCCCCATGGTTATGACTGAATCCTTGTTAAGAAGAAGAAGAAGAATCTCTGAAAGATTGTCAAGCACATTATTTGGTACCTTTGCAACGAATTGGCTTCCCTGCAAATTTTTCTCCTTCCTCCATGGCTTGTTCTCGAAGTTTAAAGTGCCTCAACTAAACACACATTCCGGGTCTGTTATGGCAGAGAGAAATAAAGACAAGGCAAGTCGCTTTAAGTACATCTGTGCAAGAGCATGTGTGTTCATGTTAAACTTGCACTGCATGGCATATGTGCTGTTTTCTGTTTACTGGATAGTGACTCAAACGGCGATGAAAATGTGGCTACGAATGTTTTTCCGGTTCCGGATTAGTTGAGCGGGCATAAAACGACTAGGTCAATACAGTTCACTTTGTTTAGTTTTTACTCAACCAAAGCAATTAAATACGGTTCAATTTTCCATAACTTTAAACGAAATTATATGATTTATATTTTAAATTTTTTCATATCATAAAATTTTGGTTTACCTATAATTGCATCAATATTTCTAATATAGGAAAGTATATTTTCATAACTTATAATCTCATGTAAAAAATATTAAATTCATTTAACAATAATAAATATTATATTATATTAGAAGTTAATTGGGCCAATATTCATGCAATTAAGAAATTTCAAATATTTATTAATATTTTAGTTTAATTATAAACTTTGAGCCAAATTATATATATAATTTATAATTATGAATAAAAGTTTAATAAATTTACATTTTAATAATGTAAACTAAAAATTCTTATGGTTGTTATGTTATAGCAAAAGAATTTCTTTAATTATAAATAAAATTTTATTATGCTTTTTATAAAATGATTTGGTTCAATTTTATGGATTAATTCTATTTATCCTTCCAAATCAACTATAAATTAATAATTTAGTTTGATTTTGGGAATTTTTTAAGTTGAATTGCAAAAGAAACCATATTTTTTTATTTAGTTTGGATCGGTTTACAGATGGATTCAATTTGGTTAATTTGTTGCTTACTACTAATGATGATTATTTATATCCTATGTTAGTTAATGAATTGACCTCTAACTCCAAGACTGGGTATAGACAAGATATATATAAAATCATTAAATTTTTTATTACATTTTTATAATATATTTTAGATAAATTATTCAATATTTTATCAATTTTTACAAATATTTGTGGCTAAGACATCATCAATTTAGTAATATTCAACAATTTATTCACGTAATCAATCATGTGTCTACATATATGCTCTTTTATGTAATATATAACGTATTATAATTACACTATAATTTATAATATGTACATATATGTACTATAAAATATATTATTTTTAATTGTAATACAAACATACATAATATCCGCTATATAGAAAACAATATTTATTAAATAATTGATAAGCTCTTAATTGACTATATTTCATATAGTGATTTTCATTTAAATTTTGGTTTATTTTAAGAAAATGATACATAATTTGATAAAATTTTGATTTCTAGGTTTTAGAATGTTTTTAAGAAAATAGAAACAAGTTTCACTTATTGGAGTTAAATTGAAGAATTTATAGAGTTTGAAAGCGACATGAGTAATGACATGATTATATCAGTTGCAGGAAAAGACTTTTGAGCAAAGAATAGTAGTGCACAGTTTGTAACACAAACTGAGAGACACGATCATACCCCAAGCCATGTCAGTAGTAGATTTGGTAAGATTTAACACAAAGGATTTTTGTAACACTTTTTCAAATAATTTTTTGAAAGATTGCGAGGGCAGAAACGCACAAGAAAGTGACACATTCCAAAATTCAAGATTTAAGAGATTTTATTAGTTTTCATAGTTTTTCTTTATATTTTTTCATTGGATTTCTTTTCAAGATTGTTTTTTTACCATGATTAGTGCGCAACTTATTGTATTTAGTTTTTGTGGAACCTAAAATTACTATGTGACACTAGGTTTATTAAATTTGATAAAAATCTTTATTTTTTATGATTTAATTATGCATTCTTTATTACATTAGATTGATATTTCCTTAGGTATAAATATAAAATTTGATATTATGTAAGAAAATAGAGAGATTACTTATATGATTAGATATAAGCATAATTGATGAAGAATATTGCAAGTTTAGAAATAAATTGCATAGTCTTTCTAGATCTTGATTAATATTTTGAAGAAAATTCGTTATTCTTTAATGTAATTTCTAATTATGCTATTCAGAAGAGATTATAATGAGTAATTCAAATATTAGGGTTAACAGACTTGATAAAGTTATTAACTTTATTAGAGAATTCTCTTGGTTAAAGAAATTAGAGATTGATTTAGATTATTTTTTGTAAAAGTCGTGAATATAATTCTGGGAGAAATAAAATCTAGATACCTAGTTGAATTTTAAGTTAATTTTTCAAATTAATTGCTTTCTTGTTAATTTCTTAGTTGAGTCTTGATTAGTTGTTAGGTTAGTTTTTAGCAGTAATTTAGTTTAATTTCCTTTTGTTTTGTTAATTTGAATTTCATCGGTTAGATAATAAAGAAATAGCCAATATTAGTAATCATAGTCCTCATAGAGATGATATTCGTTTTTCAAAGAACTATATTACTGGCGATAAGTGAGCTTGCCTTATGCTAAGTTTTTGGCACCGTTATGAGAAACTTGTGATAGTAAGAACGCTAGCCACTTTGTTAATCTGACTATTACTTCTTTATTTTTCTTGATTTCTTTTCTTTTTTGTTTTCTTCTATTTCTTTAGTGTGATCTTCAACTAATTTTGTGTTTCCTTTGTGCAGTACATGACTAAAAGTTGTTCATGAGACTTAATTGAGATAGACCCCTAGATTGACAAGATAGCTTTGAGGAATTTGAGAGAACTAACAATGAAAAAAACCATGAAGGCAATTAATCATGGTTCTCCTTTGAAAATTAAAGACAAGGTTGAATTGAACAAGTAAGAGTCACATCATGAAAGTATACTAGACAACGACATGGCTAACAACGGTGACATTAATAGAACCATGTCAAATTTTGTCAAGCTAAAAATTCAATTTCTCTTTTTTCTTAATCTGATTTATATTAAGCCCGACTTGCTTGATATAAACCTCTCGACTAAACTAAGAAAAGATTTTTTAAAAAATAACTTTTGAAAAAAGAATCGCTACCTAAATGAAATCAGGAAAAAAATGACATTAGAGTCAATTGGTGGATGGACTCTAATTTCAGCTACTAACCTATGAGTTTTCTAAAAAAAAACATTTAGAAAAATAGAAACCAGAAAAACCTAGGTTCGGAGGTTAACTTATAAAACATAATAGTTTCCATAAAATAAATCCATAAAATTGCTTAATGCGCCATAAATAGGTTTTCAATAAATTGGGCTTTTATTTAAATTTTTTCTTTAAAAAAAAGGAAAAGGGGAAAAACAATTTTTTTTTTTTTTATTTTGGGTTACTCGAAGTGCCTACATACCAAGAAAGCATGATTAAGCCCACGTCATTTTTAATTGATGAAAACTTTAGTTTACTAGTTGATTTTATTTTTTGAAAAAAAAAATTTCACTTTAAATTCATTAAATTTTATTAATTTGAAAGAAATGGGTTTTTTTTTTTAATTCATCTCTGAGAAATAAAAAAAAAACTCCTAAACTTTGGGAAAGACAAATTTATTCTTTTTTATTTATAAAAAATTTTTTATATGTGAGAAAAATAATTTTGGGAAAAAAGCATTTTATTTGAAAATAAGTTTTATTAAAAAATAAAGCACATATCCATGACAATACCGATCATTTACTAATCAATATGATAATTATTAAGATCATGCTAATCAACAAATTATTAAAGCTAAACAAATCAAATTAAACTAACCAACTAATATGCTATTGATATGCTTATCATTATCATGCAAATTATTCAAATCAAACAATACTAATTAATTTCAACAAACATACTAATTACCTAAGTCTATCAAATTAACAAATCATTATTTCAAATTATTTAAGCTTAAACAACAAATAAACATATTTTTTATTAAAGCCTAATCAAGTTTATTATCATCAAAATCACTTCTAACAAATTATCAAACCAATAAGCCAACATATTATTCATTAACATGATATTAAAATAATTAAAAGATCAAAATGTATTTTTTATTTTTCTTTATTTTTTTTTTTTTTTGGAAAAAGGCCTTATTCATGAATTATTAAGAAAAGAAGCCATAGTAAACACATCATTAATTAATTAAAAAATTGTAAATATTGCAAAAACACCTTATTCAACTAAAATCATAACATTACAATATCAAAATAATATTTTTTATTTTTTATTTTTTTTACCTTTTTTTCAAACAACACATGCATTTAAGTAAAAGATTAAAGAGCTTACTTACAACAAGCAACGAACTAACAACCGATTCAAGTAGTTCCCAATTGGTTTTCGAGGCAAGACCTATGACTTAGGATTCATAGGACACAATCTTCAAGATCCCCACCTCAATTTCTAGAAAACTCGGCAACACGATTCCCAATTTCTTTAGAAACTTCAAGCTCGATATGAACAATCCCTAAAATTAAATTCAAAATTTTAAATTCAAATTAGTCAAATCCAAAATGAAATTGAAACAAACTACCTATTGGACTTTGTTCTAGGATGAATATAGAATATTCTACTATTTTATCTCACATCAATTTGCTCTATAATGAGAGAAATCAAAGAGAGAGAATGGTTTTACTATGATGAAAACCTAAAGAGAGAAAGTTGCAATTGCATGTAATGCGATGATTTTCAATACTTGGGAGTTGAATGAATGAATGTTGTGGACCTCTATTTATAGCTCTAAGTCAGGAATAATGTCCAAGAAATATCCATGTAAGGAAAAGATCACATCTTTATTGATTAATTTTTTTAATATGTTTCGATTCTTTCCATTTTTAGTCTAATTGGGACGTGTTTTTGCACAAAATAACGGAAATTAAAAGTGCACACAATTCATGGAAGATGTCCTTAGTCTTTTTAAGTCGGGTTATATCATCAATTTACAAAGAGAATCACTAATTTTGCTAAAATAAACAAGAGTATATGCTATAGGCAGTTATTAGTTATTCGATTTTCCTTTTTTTTATTTCTCCCATTTCTCTTAATAATAATTCAAAATTCAAACCTTCTCGAATAAGAGATATCCTGAGCTTTCCATTCTCATGATAAAAAAATGGGTGAAATTGAGTAAAATATACTCTAACAAAAAGTTGCCATTTTCATAAAGAAAAAAATAAAGAAAGAAGGGAAAGAGGGTCGACCTTAGTCAACCCTATGCCACATGGTGCAATGCGAATGGTGCCATGTCATTGGCCATGTGGCATTGTGGCAATACGTAGATGGTGTCACGTAGCACCCAAATATTTGGTGTTGTGTGGCACTTTGTCGAATTGACACGTGTCACCTTATTTAGATGATATGTTTAACTTCCAATTATTTTATTTTTTTCATTTTTTTTCTTATTTTTCTTTTCTTTTCTTTTTTCCTCTTTTATTTCCTTTTGCTTTCCTTTTTCTCCCTAACTCGCTAATTATAATGCCAATTCTCTCTCTCTTTTTCTTTTTTTAGGAAAACATCATAAATTAAACCCATTTAATTATTCGATTTCTAACAAATGCATCACTTCCTTAAAGCAAATGTAAAGTCTAATAAATATATGACCAAAATATTTTCAATTTTTTTTTCTAATTTGGCCAAAATAGGAACTTGATTTTTATGTGTTTAGCTTTTTATTTGAAAACTTCAAATAGTCATAAAATATTCATTTTAACCCCAATTGAGGTATGGTTTGAAGATATGATTTCATAAAAATATTAATTTTCAAAATAATTTTGAAATGAATAGTCCAAATGGGGCTAGAAAATTTCAATTTCAATAAATGTCTATTTTTATCCAAAATTCCTAATTCGATTAAATTGCATATACTTATTTTAACTCAAAAAGTCTCTTTTGACCTCAAAAAATGATTTTCACCCCAAACTAAGCCAAATGAATCATCGAACAACACTTTTTTATAATTTTTCAATTTTTGATTTTTTTTATTTTTCTAGGTTTTCTCATTTTTTGGGGTCTTTTATCGTTTTTCATTTTTTTTTAATTTTCTATCTTTTCTTTTATGTTTTTCAATTTTTTTTATCTTATTAATTTTGTAATTTTTTGGTATTTTTCTTTCTTTCGGCCTTTTCTAAAAATTAGGAAATTCTAAATTAGCAATAGACTTAAGGAGGGTAAAAATTGGGTATCTATACCTGCTCTTTTTTGTGGTGAAGTTTAGTAAAAACTTTACCATAAAGACCCAGAAAAAGAGACTCCATTTTTTCCCTTAAGGAGGAGGAGAATCTAAAAAAAAAAAGGTTCTTGATGGTGATTTTTGAGATGAATCTTGCTACCTATAGAAGGAGCTCCTTTGACAAGTTATTAATGAGGTAAGGTAGAAAGAGCTCTTTGTTGTCTATCTTAATAAGACCCTTTGATGAGATATTATTTCATAAAGGGATGGAAAGAGCTCCTTGTGGCCTGTTTTAGCGAGATCCTTTGATTAGATATTCCTTCCTAAAGGAAATGATAGCGTTGAGGCTATCTGAAGGTAGGGATTCTTGCAGTCTATCTTAGCTAGACCCTTTGGCGAGATATCTTATCCAAGTAAAATGATAATGCTGAGGCTACTTTAGGGACATAGTTCCTTACGATCTATCTTAGTGATACCCTTTAATGAGATATCATATCTGAAGGGATGACAACATTAAGGCTATCTTAAAGAGTGAAAAGAGCTCCTTATGATCTATCTAAATGAGACCCTTTTTATGAGATATTCTTTCCTAATGGCAACAATACTACTGAGGCTATCTGGGGACAAGACTCCTTACGGTTTATCTTAATGAGACCTTTTGATGAGATATCCCATCCGATGGAAATGACAACACTAAGGCTATATGAAGGGCGAAAAGAGCTCCTTATGATCTATCTTAACAAGACCCTTTGGTGAGATTTCTTAAAGTGTATGATAGTGCTGAGGCTATCTAAGAGATGGAAATAGTTTATTGTAGTCTTTCTTAATGAGATCATTTGATGAGATATTCTTTCCTAAAGGGTATTTGACGAGTCAGGGCTTATACGAGATATCCTACCCTAAAAGGTATTTGATAAGTCAAGGCCTTTACGAGATATCCTACCTTAAAAGATATTTGACGGGTTAAGACTCATACGAGATATCTTATCCTAAAAGGAATTTGACAGGTTAAGGCTCTTGTGAGATATCTTACCCTAAAAGAAGTTTGATGGGTTAGTGAGTCGAAACATTTTTGAAAAGATGGATGGTGATTGATGAGTCGGTGATCCGAAAGAGAGCAGATAACGCTCCACTGAGCAAGCAGTCTATGAAAATTTTAGAATAGGACAGTGCTCTACTAAGTAAGCAATCCAAAGACTTTAAAATGGGGTAGTACTCTACCGAGTAAGCGGTTTAGATACTTTTCAATACAAGACAACACTCAAACGAGTCAGCGATTTAGATACTTTAAAAAAAAAAAGGGATGATGCTCTACTGAGCAAGCGATCCATACACTTTTAAAAAAGGGGATAGTGCTCCATTGAGTAAGCGATCCATATACTTAATATAAAACGAGACAGTGCTCCACCGAACTAGTAATCCATGGGAAATTTAGGATAGCGCTCCAGATACATTTGAAAACAGGACAATGTTCTACGTCCATAAGAATTTTGGAATAGGTTGGCACTCCACCAAGAAATCAGTCCATAGGAATTTTGGAATAGGACAATGTTCCATTAAGCAAGCGATCCTGAAACTTTTCAAAATAAGACAATACTTTACCGAGCAAGTAGTCCTTAGGAATTTTTAGAACAAGACAACACTCCATCGAACAAGCGATAATAAATTTTTTTAAAAGGTTAATTATAAGAAGTTTGGATATCTAAAATGGGCTTGAACTTATTCAACTCGATCAAAAAGGGGAGAATTAAATAGAAGGTATTCCCTAATGTGGTTGCTAAGGAGTAAGCCCCTGAATAAAATTGACCTTGGGTGTTTACTGGAGAGAAAAGACTTGAATATCTTATCATTATATTGAATTAAGAAGTTGTGCATTAAGTTTTGATCAAATATGGAGGGTTTGCTGGAATAGAAAAAACTGGTCGCTAGAGGAAACATATCAGAATAAATAAGACATGGCTGGAGGATATTGGCAAAGACTTGGTCACTAAGGCCTAAAAAGTTCTTGAATGGATTTGGATTAAATTGTTCAAAATTTAACTACTAGGGTTGACTCCAAAGGTGGGCAGCAACCTAAAATAAGCTTGTAAGAAGAATTTTTGAAATTTTGAAACGAAAGGTTTTCTAAACTCTATATTATTTTGAAATTTCCTCTCTCTCTCTCTTTGAAAAGATTTTTTTTTAAAAAAAAAACAAACAATTTTCTTTTTCTTTTGTTGCTAACAAGTAAGAGGGCCCTACAAGCCTTAGAGATTGCTGATAGATGGTAAGCTTGTCCCATTACTTGTAATCATTTGCTCTTTCGCAAACATTATCTAAAGCTCGATCCTATGATTAGAAGTTATGGTTGATGGGACAAATTAGCCTCTCATTCTTTTGGTTCCTTTAAAGGATTCCATTATCATGTCTTCAAATTTTATGGGGCTTTATCATGGCTCTTCTAATCTGCTAAACTCTTTTGATGCGATTCTTCTACATATCTTTCTTTTCAAGCTTCCACTATCATAGGCTTCAATCTTCATCATAAGGCAAATGACCTATGTGAATTACAAGTCTTTAAAGCTTCTTGTCTTGGAACAAGTATGTCACTCATTGAATTACCTAGTCTAAGAAGGCTTCCTTACTCTCTTGATTCATGTTTCAATCTTGATTATAGATTCCAAAAATTATGGTCTGTCTTACAAGTTATACGCCTTGGTTAATCAGCTAGATCCTTTTCAAACTTTTAATGCAATATGTGCTTTTGGTTAGTGGTTTCAAAATGGATTGATAAATGGGCTTATTTTGAAAGAATTGTCCTTCAACCTCGGTTTACAAATCAATAACCCTTAAGAGATACTAAAATGAGCTTGCCCCTAGTTTAATGAGTAATGATAATTCATTTCTTCTAATCAGAAGAGGTTCCTAAGGGTAATGTTGTGGGAAGGCCTATAAAATGGGATAGCCCTTAAGTTTGGAGCTGTAAGTCTTGTTTTCTTGATGTACTTAAGCTTTTTTCAACTTTAAAAGGTATCTTAAGATTTTGAGCTTTGATGTCACCTTCAAGTGCTTGTTTCAAACTTATTTCTCCTATGTTGCTTTTTCTCAAAGGAGATAGCTTGATGCCCTTATTTTTTTTTTCTTCTCTCTTTTTTCTTTTATTCCTTCTTTTACTTTTGCCTTTTTTTATGTTCTATTTTTTGCTTTTTCCTCACTTTTTCTCATCGTTTCTCCTTTCTTACTTTGTCTCCCTTCATTCCTTTTAGGCTTCTTTTGTGAGAATAGAGATGCTCGCTTCTTTTCTCTTCTTAAATGGCTTACAGCTCAAAATTCATAAGACTATATTTGAAGTTATTCTTCCTTTCTAAAGGAATGTATTATCAATAGCAATGATCACTTATGAATTAGTGTGACCAAGGTAAGCACAAATTAATTTATCAATTTTTCTCCTGATTAGTGACCTCAACCTCTTAATTGCCCTTGTGTGAAGTGGTTTTTGATAGGGTTTCATTTTAAAAACACTTCTTAAAAAGGCTTAATGAGGTTAGCAAAGGATATATAGATTTTTAGGATGGAGAAATGAATGTCTACTGTCATCTTATCTTGTGTATTAAGTTCAAAACAGACCTCCTTTAAGGAGCGAGTGTCAATTCCTCACATTGATGTTGCTTAACTCTGAAGTGTGTTTAGGGTTAGTGTTTGGGACTCGATTTGCCTCTTTTCATCCTAAACTCTTTAATTAGTGGGATACATTTACTAATTAGATCTTCGATTTTTCTAAAAAATGCCCTACTTAGATAACCCTATCTTAATGGACACGTGTGTGCCCATATTCATCCGGAAACTCATTTTCCCTAGAACTAGTCATTTGAGTTAGTTATCTAATCTTATCAAAATGCCCGATTAACAAAGATGGTGTCAAGCTTGATTTTTCCCGGTTTTTATAAGTTTTCCTTAACTTAGTCAATATTAAACTCTATCTATTTAATATTGACCATCGACTAAGATTTAAGAAAAACTAAAAACTTTTAAAAGAATTTTACAAACACTTGGGAGTTACCACCTAATTGAAGTTAGGAAATGGTTTAGATCAAAACCAAATAGGTAGATTTGGTTTTAATCTAAATACTAGTTCATGTGAGAAAAAACGGATTTTTATAAAAAAAAACAGTTTTTAAAAAACTAGGGATTGAGTTTGAGGGCTAGTTTTTTAAACCTTTACGGGTACCTCCAACTTTCCGAATTTAGGTTTAATTTTTGAAAAAAAAAAAACCTTTTAGAATAACAATTTAATCAATATTTATTTTAAATTGAATTATTTAAGCTAAAATGGGGAATATTAAAATTTTTCATTTTTTATGTTGCCTTGGAGGTACCTATATATCCACTATTCAAGATTAAATATACATAGTTCTTTTTTCTTTTTTTTTTTGTAAAACTTTAATTTTGTTGATATCTTTTAGTTTGAAAATGGTTGGGTTTAAATTCTTTAATCATTTTATTTGATTCTAAGAAAAAAAACACCAAAATGAGAAGGGTCATAATTTAGTGTTTTTATTTTTTGAAAAATCCTGAGAGAAATCCTAATTTTGAGAAGGGTCAAATTTGATTTTATTTATTTGGAAGAAAGGTTTTTTGAAGTGATAAAACATTTTTATTATTTATTTTTTCTTTATTTGTTTATATTTATGTCATTTTACTTTATTCATGCATTACTAAGGAAAGATAAAAAATAAATTAAACTTTTTCTTTTTTTTTCTTTCTTCCTTTTTTTTTCTTCTTTCGTTTTTTCTTCCCTTTCTTCAGTTTTTTTTTTTTTTACAATTTATAGTAAATTATTAAAAAAAAAAAGAAAAAAACATGAAAATCGAATAAAAAACACGTAGGAGAGGATTGGAGCAGCTCATGGGCCGAACCTGCTCTTGGAAGTAAGTTGAATCTAGTTGCGAGTTGAGTTGAACTAGGTCAGCTAGGCGAGTTGCATAAGGAAGAAGATGGAGCAACGGTGCAATGCGATTTGAGCAATTCTAGACCATATTTTGACTAGGAAAAAGTGTTTGTGTGAATCTAATTGGACATGGGGGGTATGGAACCAATGCCACTGCGTTTGGTGGTCGTTTCATGGGTAGTTGGTTATAGAGAGAAGGAGGTTGCATGGCTTAGTGTGGTGGTTGTTAGAGTTTGTGAAGATGTTAGCAGTAGATTTTTGAAGGTGTTGGCTATAGTGGTGGTGTTGGTTTGGGTTGATATAGTCGCTAGAGTGATGGTTCGCTAAAGGCGGTTGTGGGCCAAACCCTTAGTGGTTCGTTAAAGCTCTTGGCAGCATGGTAAGGATGGATATAGGTAGTGTTTGAAAGCTTGGGCCATAGAGAGTTTAGTGGAAGCATCAAACTAACTTAAGAATGGTTGGGGAAGATGGTATTGTAGAGAGAGGTAGTGACCTGTGAGTTAGAGAGAGAAAGCTTCAATGGAAGATTTTAGGTTATGTTGTTAATGTTAAACGAGTCCTAGATTATCTTATTTATACTATAAGTACAAGGATTAAGCTTGGAAGGCTTAGGAATCAAATTAAATCGATGATGCATGTTGATGAGCTTTAACCCCTAAAAATGATTTTTTTTTTCTACTTTCAAATTGATTTTTGTCCACATAATTGATTGAATTTAGATACATGAATAAGTGGATTCAAAACTAGGCCGTGCCTAATATACGATTCTACCAAGAAATCGGGTAGAATCATATGGAAAACTCACACAAAAAGGCCGTGAACACGAGCTAATGAATTGTTCATACAGGAGGATTTTTTGGGAAAAAAAGAGTAATTGAGGGAATTGGGAGAAATCGGGGTGGGGGCACGTGTGTATGCACCCCCTGTTGCGCGTGATTCGAAATGAAATAAAGTAAGCGTAGTGCCTACTTGATCTTTTGGCCGCATGTTAGGGCCTTTAAGCCCTATTCATTTTCTCGAACAGACCAAGTGTAAGCTTGGTCCAATATCATTCCTTCTTTTTTTTTTTCTCTTCAAAGTTTTTTTTAATAAATAAATAAATAAAAATAATTACAGCATTAAACCTAGCTTTAAGCAAAAATAAATCTTAATTTCCCTTCTCTATTTTTGTAAATTCCTCTATTTTTTGTACTTTTCTAAAATTTTCTATATTTTTTTTGTACTTTCCTTAATTTTCTTTTTTATTTTATCTTTCTAAATTTCATATTTTTTTTATTTTTTATAAATCTTTTATTTTTTGTGATTTTTGTAAATTTGCTATTTTTTTTTTTTGTAATTTTTTAAGTTTTTCTAATTTTTTTTATTTTTTGTGCCTTTTTTTTTTTTTAAAAAAAGGACCCCTTACCTTACTTTAAAAATTTTTAAATTAAAAGAGAGAAAAAATAAGATGTCTACACCTGTCCTTTGTGGTAAAGTTTTATTAAAACTTTATCACAAAAACAAAAGGGTACACTATTTTTGCCTCATGGATGAATTTGTCATAAAGAGCGCTATAACTAACTAGCTAACTAAGGTCCAATTTACTAGGGATTTGGTGAATCGTGAAAGGTGAAAAAGAGAATAGGCACTTTAAGAGGGTAGTGCCCTTGTGGGCTTGTAAGAACCCTAAAAAGAAAATAAAAATTTAGTTGTGCCCTTATGAGTTGGCTAACCTAAGGGAACGAGCGAAGCGATTCTTTAGCTGGCTAAGACCCTAAATTGAAACTTGGTCGTAGTTCTTTAAGTTGACTAACCTAGCCAAATGGGCGAAGCACTTATTGAGTTAGCTAAGACCCTGAATTAAAACTAAGTCGTGTTCTTTTAAGCTGACTAACCTAGGCGAATGAATGAAGCGCTTCTTGTACTAGCTAAAACCTTAAAGAATTTGAAAGCCTGGTCGTGCCCTTATGAGTTGATTGACCTAAGCGAATGGGCAAAACTGTCACAACTCAGAGGGGGGTAGAGTCATGGCAGTACTACTATGTAAAGATCAAAGATCAAGTACCATCTTGATTAGGGGCCTTCGTCGTACTACACAAGGCATTCACAACTACAACCTTCTCCCAATAACTAGCATTAAGTAGTAACATAACATATAAATTAAAGTTAAACTATCTAAATAATCACTAACATAATATAGATAGGTGGGAATATCAGGTTTCTCTTAATTTAGCCATACAGTACTAAGATAAATCACCATAAGTAGTCTATACTACTTAACAAACTAAAGATACTTAATAAGTGGAAATTAAAGTGAGTCCACATATGTAAACAAATGGTTTGCTCGAGCTCTCAACTTCTTCACATCCCAATCCCAATCGGTGCTACTGACCTTGGGCGCCCTACAGCTCGGCTCTAGCCATAAGTCTTGCTGTAACAATAAACTATATGAGAGTAAGCTCGACTGTTTTATGAATAACCTACATACTCTACAACAAGTAATATCAAGCAAGTTATTAAACAAGCATATGAATGCATGGTCAAACATATGCAATGCAACAGTATATACAGTTTATCGGTAACTGTATACAGCATAGTTTTGACGCTTACCGTTACCTAAGTTAGGAAGTCTTTCGGTACGTCAGGATTTAGGTATCCACATCCAATTCAAAGTCTCTTGTCATCAATATTACCCTCAATAATAGAAATGATACGACCTTAAACAAAAGGTGACACTTCCCGAAACCAAGTAGTTCTCAAAGGTCGAGGCAAAAACATGTCGTACAAAATATGTTGTACAATAACAATTTTCAATATACAATTTACAACATAGATCCTTTAGGCATGATCCCCCGTTCTACTGCATGATGATGACGCCCTTATCATCCTGTTACAAGATGCAATGCATGATTGGTTTAATTAGGGTTAAGTAATTATTAATCCAGTTCATGGGTGACTAATCATTATATATAGACACTCCAAGACTCTAAGCTCTAATGTAGCAAGCATATAATATTCATATCAACTTAAGAAATTTTTGCAAACAAAGTCAATCATATCAAACACATCCAATTCCCCATTTGCCTTAACATGCAACAATTTCAGTTATTAGATATAATTAAGTATTATGCTAATTATAAGCATAAACAAGCAAAGTAGGGGGTGGTATACTCACTCAGCCATGATGCTCAATAGTCCAAGTAATCCTTTACTGTGTCTAAGTCAAACTCCTTATCCCCTGAAGAAGATAATTAAGTTTTATGAGTATTCTGAGTATTCTATTTGCTCCAATTAACTAAGCTTATGTCTCCCTATCCCGGAGTTAGTTGATTTCGTAATTCCGGCATATCTTTTTCGTTTTAACTCCATTTTTGATGATCTTATAGTTGTTTCATCGTTTTCAAGTGTTCTTTCATTTGTTGAAGTTGTTTTTAAGTTTTTTTATCAGTAAGTTTTCGGTTTAGGCTCTATAAGGTCATGGGCCCAAATGGTAAGTTTGGTCACTTTAGGATTTGGGCCTAATTTTAGGTCTTGGGCTTGGTTTTTGAATTTGGACTTTATGCTTAATAATTTTGAGCTTCTTTTAAGTATTTTAGATGAGCTTTTTCTACCTTACACCTTAAAATTTTAAAATGGGCCTTGGTGATACTCTTTTAGGTCTAAATGTGCCTTTTTACTAAGTTTAGGGTTTTAGATCACTAAAATACCTAAAGGCCTATAGGGGGAATCTTGAATGGGCCTTTGGGTTTAGTGAGCTTCTTAAATAACTCTTCTTAAGCCTTTTATCCTAAGGTTCAAATTTGGTCATCTAACTATATGGGCTCCTAAATTGGTTCTTTTGGGCTTTTTGTGTCTAGTTCACTATTTAGGCCTTGCACTAAAGCCCACTTGTCTTTTTGGACATAAGCCTAACATTGGACTTAAGTTTAGCCCATTTTTAATATGATTACATATCTCTTCATTATGGTTCTTAGGGTTATTAACACCATTCTTAAGCCTATAATTACTAACTAAGCTAGTTTAGGGCATTAACCATACTTTAACCTACTTAACTTGATTAATTAAGTCATAAACTATACTTAAAACTAAATAAACATGTTATTAAGTACTAAACAAAAATTTCAAGATCTAGTTGTTTAATGAAAGTGGTGATCAAGAGTGGTTTCTAGGGTCAAACTTTTCATTTTCATGCAACACTTGATTTTTATGGCGTTTTGACTTAAATAACCTTTGTTTCTACTAATCTAAACCTTAATCACTTCATAAAAGTGTGTGAAAATGTGTGTGAGAGAACATACAAGGGGCGGCACGCATGGGGAATAGGGGTTTCATCATCCTACTTAATGATCTCCTGCTAATAATTACACTGCTCTACATAACTTAGCCTATTTGTGTTATAATTTCTACTAAAGATGGGTTTTCTTATACTTATCTTTGTTGACCTTCTTGAAACTGTTAGAACTTCTATGGAGTTGCTGTAAAATGAGTTTCAATAAAGAAAACATTAGTATCTAGCCTTATCTTACAAGAAAACTAAGGAAAAACCTAACTTAAGTTCTTACCGGAGCAAAGTATGGAAGGCCTCTCTTTGTGGTTGTGTGCTGTGAGCCTTGGTATGTATAAGGGTGGGTATATGTGTCGATGGGTTAGCTTGAGGAGTAGGTGTGGCGTGAGACATGGTTTAGAGTGATTTGGAGTGGTGGTGGTGAAGTTATGGGGGTTGGCACTAAGGTGGTTGGTGTTGCCAAGAAGAGGAAAAAGAAGGAGTTTAAGGCTTGATCTTTGAGAGGAAGTTTGAGAGAGTTTTTGGGTATGTTCTAGGGTTTAAGAAAAAAAAAATGTGGGTAGGAAATGGGGATGGCAGGTCATGGAAGTAAGGGGAGGTGAGGGGGACAAGCCTTGATTGTTTGAGAAATTGAAGACAAGGTACAAAATGGGGACCATGTACCTTATGTGCTTTTTGTCAATTTGGGCAAGATCTTATGCCCTTAGGGTACAAGATATTTCAAAAGGGGATAAGAGTTTGTCTTTTGGTCATTAATCATGTTTGACTCGTAGTTAATTAAGATGTAATAGGGTTGGTTAAGGATTAGGGTTTGATTAAGGCAATTGGTGGTGATTAGGCATGATTAGGCTAATTAAGTGAAATTAGGATGTGTTTAGGGTTTAATTGGACTTTGACACTATAATTTAGCTATTTTAAATACCCTACATGTATGCTTAGGGTTCCCTTAAGGTTTGGTGCTCGTTTATGGTAATTTGGTTCGTATATGAGCTTAAAAGTTAGGGTTTGAATCGCTTATTGCTACCAATCACTTGGATTGATCAATTTAACCTTACTATTAGTTTATTGGTGACAATAAGGTTTTTGATCACTTATTTAGGGTTAAATATCATTTTAGGGTTTCGCTATCATTTTAAGGTTTTTCAAGTATTAGAGTTTGTGCTCATTTAGTTAAGTTTTTAAGACTTACTTCAATTAAGGTTTTAGTCGAACATTTAGGGTTTGATTCCTTTACTTAGGTATTATTATCAAGTTTAGGCTAGTTCTAGGGAGTATCAAAGGACTCCTTCATTCGATTTAGCTTTTGGGTTACTGAAATTTCATGCGGTTTACAAAAGCATTCCTTGAGATGGCTAAGACCTTAAAGAATTTGAAAGCTTAGTTGTGCCTCTATAAGCTGATTGACCTAAGTGAACGGGCAATGTGTTCCTTGAATTGGCTAAGACTTCAAGGAATTTGAAAGCTTAATCATGCCTCTATGAGCTGTCTAACCTAAGCGAATGGGCGAAGCGCTCCTTAAGCTACCTAAGACTCTAAATTGAAACTTGGTCATGCTCTTTTGAGTTGACTAACCTATGTGGGAGTGTCTCTAGGGGACTAGCAACCTTAATTTGGAATCAATTTGAAAAACAAAACCTAGAACTACTCCTTTAAGCTAACTATCCTAGGTGAATGGGGAAAGCGCTCCTTAAACCGGCTAAGACCCGAAAAAATTCGAAAGCCTAGTCTTACCCCTATAAGCTAACTAACCTAGGCAAATGAGCAAAATGCTCTTTAAGTTGGCTAAGACCTTAAACTGAAATTGAAACCTAATAGTATCCTATGAGCTGACTAACCTAAGCGAATGGGCGAAGCATTCCTTGAGCTGGCTAAGACCCTAAATGAGAATTTGAAACCTACTAGTGCCTTTATGAGCTGACTACTCTAAGCAAATAGGCAAAACACTCTTCGAGCTGACTAAGACCCTAAATGAGAAATTGAAACTCGATAGTGCCCCTGTGAGTTGACTAACCTAACAAAATGGATGAAGCATTCCTCTAATTAGCTAAGACCCTAGAGAGAATTTAGTCGTGATCCTCTAAGTTGACTAACCTAGGTGAACAAGCAAAGCGCTCGTCAAGCTAGCTAAAACGTTAAATGATAATCTGGTGAAGGGAAGCACCCTATAAGCTTGTTAAGAAATTTGTGATAAAGGGAAGCACCTAATGGGCTCGCTAAAAGAATATTGGTGAAGAAAAGCACTCTATGGCCTCGTTAAAAGAATATTGGTGAAGAAAAGCGCCCTATGGGCTCGCTAAAATGATATTAGTGAAGAAAAAGTGCTCTATAGGTTTGCTAAAAGCCTAAAGAGAGATTGATGAAAGAGGAAGCACCCTATGGGCTTACTAAACCCTAAGAGAAAATGATAAATTGGGTTAGTACTCTATGAGCTTACTAGAACTCTAAAAATGATGAAAGATAGGACAGTGTTCTAAGAGTTGGCTAGAAATCTTTAAATGGATTAAAAAATGGGACAGCAATCTAAAAGCTGGTTAAGACCTTGAAGAGAGGGGATATCGCTCTAAAAGTTGGTTAAAATCCTAAAAATGGATGAAAAGATGAGACAACGCTCTAAGAGCTAGCTAAAACCCTTTAAAAAATGCATTGAGGATGGGATAGTGCCCTAAAAATGATGAGAGATAGGCAAAGTGAGGAATGTAACCCGTTTAAAAAAACTTCCTAATTTGAAAATATTTATAAACAAAGAATTTGGTGAAAATCATTTAATGATAAAAAAGGCATAAGGGATTAAGTCTCTTAATGACTTAGATTAATGTGATCAGCTTAAAATGTGTGACCATATTGAAAAGGAAACAGATGACCTAAATTGAAAGTTTAGTGAATCGAGTTGGCATAGATTTAAAAATGGACAAAAAACTTATAACAAGCCTTTACTTTCTCTCTCTTTTCTTTTTCTTTTCTTTTTTTAATTTTCTTCTTCTTCTTCTTCTTTTTCTTTTGAAAGTTTGTTAACAAGTATAAATTCTTATTAAGAAGCAAAAATTATAATCATCCCCTTTCTTAGTAACTGTGTGGGCCATCTCGTATTTTTCTTAATATTTGAAAATGTCTCCTAACCCTAATATTGGGCTTCCTCATGAGGGTTTGTGATTTTAAACATTCCTTTCCTAAGAAAAAGGTAATTTATGATTAGTCTATTTGAATAGGGCTTTTTTACAAACTCTCAGTCCAAATTACACTCTTGATTACAAGCCTAAAAATTATAGTCCATTTTGCAAGTAATACGCCTCGATCAATTTGTTAAGTCTTTTTCAATTCAACATTATGAATTTAAGCTTTTGGTTAAAGAGTTTCAAAAAGGACTAATGAGAATGCCTATTTTGAAAGAAATACTTTTATTCAATCCTAGGTGTATAAGTCAAGAAGCTTTTGGAAAATTAAAAGTATGTTTATCCTAGTTTCAAAAACAAATTTTATTATAGATAAATTATCTTTTAAGATCAAAAGAGCTTTTGTCTAGTGTAAGAGATATTGTAAGTAGGAAGGCCATGTGTTTGTGGATAAGAATGTGTAAAGTGGCTTTGTGTTTTATGATTTAGGATGGATATGTGGGGCCCACGTTTTTAGGTTGGGCATGAAATTTACGGCTTTATATCTTTTAGGCCTTCTTTAGTTAGGGTTATTTAGGCTTTGATTCCTAGCCTCTTGATTCAGTTTTGCTACTCCTATTAGGATATATCTTTCAGGGCTTTCGGCTTTCGGTTTTCGTCTTACACTTGGGCTTAATTTTCCAGCCTCTTTTCTTCCTTTACCCTCTTTTTTTTTTTTTTTTTATAAACTTTTTGTTTTCCTTGGGCTTCTATTATCAAGTCTTTGAGAGATTAAAGGCCCTAAATCCATAGGTTCTGAGTATATGGGCTTAGGTGAGGTAAGTATAAGCTTGAGGTGTCTAAAAGGTGTTGACTCTTCTTCATTTCAAAGAAAAATAATTTATTAGAAATAAAAGTCGTCTTTAAATTAATGTTACCGAACCAAGCACAAACCAATTTCATCTTTCTCTCCTAATCAATGATATTTTTCATTTGATCTAAGTTCGAAATTTGGGTTATATTTTAACTTTGTTTTTTAGCTTGGTCAAGTTCAATTTTCTCACCAGGCCAGGGGTTTTGACTTGGTTTAGCTACCTTGATGGGCCAGGGATTGTGTTTGGTTCGACTACCTTAACTAGCCGTGGTTGGTGTTTAGGTCAACTGCCTTGATGGACTGAGGGGCTTGTGCTTGGGTTGGATTCTTTAACGAGCCAAGTGGCTTTGTTTAGGTTGGATACCTTAACGAGCTAAGTGGTTTGTGTTTGGGTTAGCCCATAGGAATTTGTAACCATTAGCAAATTTCTTTTTTTATTTTTTATTTTGTGAGAGAGAAAGATAGGGCTTTATTTTACAAAAACCGAGAAGTCTAATTATAAAAGGATGGTGATTTTAGGGTTCTAGTTTACAAGTTTATGGGATTTATTTACATGTCCTTAAGGAAGAGAGAATAAATGGTTAGATGGGTTCTATTGAAAGCCTATTTACAAAGAAGGGAAGACTAACATTTATTCTCAATCTTTATTTGATGGAACTTGGCATTTATTTTAGGCCTCGTAGCTATGAACTAGAAAAACCCTAAACAAAGTCTCATAGACGAGCTCTATAGTCTTCCAACATTTCATAGGTTTCCCTGATGACTTGTCTAAGAAGGGCTTTTAAGGACCGATTGGGAGCTTCAAAGCATTCAAGCTTCTGCTTTAGATAGACGTTTTCATCCTCTAGCAGCTGCTCATGAATCCTAGGGAGGTCCTACCTATTAGTTCTTTGATTATTTGCTTAGTCATCTACCATTTTAGGCCTAAACTTTTCACAAACAAGAATTAGTTATTAATAAAAGAATATACATGGAAACATGCAAAAGATTAGAACTGTTTGGCTTAGTACATTACTCTTTAAGTTGCAACCTTACTACTTAATTTAGCATTTTACTTTTACAAAAAATGATTACATTTCTAAAAACTTTCCAATATTAGTAGGGTTGAAATTATTATGAGTATTGTATTAACTTAAGGTTTTAGGGGAAGTGCATGCAATTAAGGTAAGTTCTAAAGGTCTTTAAGCTTTTGTGACCTCACTTGTTTTTGGAAAACTCCTTCATTAGTCACATTATAGTTTAAGTGAGGGTAGCCTAATCAACCCTGAGTAGTAGTTACACAATAATGCCTGGAGCCTTTATAATAGCCCTTTCGTCCTAATACCGTTTGAGTTTAATCGTTTCTACCATACATTCGTGATGCATAAAGTAAATCCACCCCTACCCCCAATTTAAAAACTTAAATAAAGCTAACCCTATAAAGAAATTAGTATAACTATAGACAAACATCGAAAATAATAACAAATAAATAAATAATTATACTCAGTAAGGTGATTTCAAAAATTAATTCTAAATTCAAAAAGTTAGATGGCTAACCTTCTTAACGTCCCTAGTGGAGTCGCTATTTTGTTAAGCTTGATTTTTCTTGGTTTTTATAAGTTTTCCTTAACCTGATGAATATTAAACCTACGTACTCATTATTCAGGATTAAACGTACATAATTCCTTTTTTTTTTTTTTGTAAAACTTTAATTTCGTTGATATCTTTTAGTTTGAAAATGGTTAGGTTTAAATTCTTTAACCATTTGATTTGATTCTAAGAAAAAAACACCTAAACGAAAAGAGTCCTAATTTAGTGTTTTTATATTTTGAAAAATCTTGAGAGAAATCCTAATTTTGAAAAGGGTCGATTTTATTTTTATTTATTTGGAATAAAGGTTTTACTAAGTGATAAAACATTTTTATTATTTATTTTTTCTTTATTTGTTTATATTTATCTCATTTTACCTTTGTTCATGCATTAACCGAGGAAAGATAAAAAATAAACTAAACTTTCTCTCTCTTTTTTTTCTTTCTTCCTTTTTTTGTTCTTCTTTTCTTTTGTTTTTTCTTTTCCTTTCCTTTTTTTGGATTTTTTTTTTTTTACAATTAACATTAAATTATTTAAAAGAAAAGGAAAAAAAAAACATGAAAACTAAATAAAAAAACATAGGGGAGAGGGTAAGAGCAGCACGTAAGTCAGACCTAGGCTTAGATGCAAGTTGGATTCGATTGTGGGTCAGGTCGAACTGGATCAGCTAGGCAAGTCACACAAGGAAGAAGATGGAGTAGTGACGTAACGCAATTCTATACCTTATTTTAACTAGGAAAAAGCATTTTTGTGTAAATCTAATTAGACATAGGGACTATGGAACCAGTGCTGTAAACCCCACAAATTTCTTAGATAAGGGGTTAAAAGTTAATAAGATTTCTCAAAAGATACCCTTAGTAATGGCAAGATAATTAACCTTGAACCTAAAAGACTACTCTTAAAAACCCAAACTCATACTCTTAAAATCCTAAATGGTTATCTAAGCCTTAATTTGACCCTTACACTCAAAAGCCCTAAAATCTTATAAATAAATGACAATAACTAATGTTAACTCCTAAGGTCAACCTAATCTAACAAAACTAACCCCAAACCTCAATAGAAAAGAGACTAATAGTCGAAGCTCATGAGAGCTCCTTGAAATCGATAAAGGATAAGCTAAACCAAAAATAAATATTGGTATAGATAACCTTAACATTGAATTTAAAACCTTAAAATGAATACTATAACTCTTAAATGAATCTTCGAACACTAAAATCCTAATTGGAACCCTAATACATACGAACCTTTAAATTGTAAAACCCTAATCTACAATCAATAAGCCTAATCCAACTATAGTACTATAATTAAATAGTAAAACTATTCATTCGCTTAATTGCTAGAAAACCCTAATCTACCTTGTAAAACGTACTCTAATAATAATAATTATATCAATTCCTTAAACTAATTAGATAAGATTATTCAATGGGTTTAACCAACTTAATCTGACACATTAAGCTCTAAAATACACCTAATTTGTACGAAGTGTACTAGTAATTAAGATTAAGAAACTTAATTACACCTTAATATGCTAATTGGGTTTTATATCATAATTAATGTAAGCCCTAAAACTAAGCCAAGTGACCGTAGGATTGAACTTAGAGCACAAGATTTACGGCGATCGATTAAAGGATCCGAACAAACTCAAATTATAAACTATTAAGAGAAATATTAGTAAAAATGACCTCATAAACTTAAATTTAAGAAAATAAGTAATAAAATAGGAGACTATAAAATTTTCAAATTTTAAGTATAATAATTACTAATTATTGAAAAGGCGAAAAGTGTAATCTAATAACTAATAAATTATTAAAGATAGATTATATATATACTAAAAATTATAGAATGACTTAAATAATAATTAGGAATGTTCACATGTACTCCACATATATTTACGTGTAGATAAAAATACGCGAAATTACCTAAATTGGCAAAAAACTTAGTAAATAATTAAAGAAAATTATAAATTAATTATGGAAAAATCAGAAAAAAAAAATCAGAAGAGTATAGAATGATCCAAATCTAGTCGTGGCAGGTCAAGATCTGCAAAATAAAAACTACCCAATTAGAATTAGGCAACACAAAAGCCAAAAATCAAGGAAATGGAGCAATGTCATGTCTAATTAATGCATAGTAATTACCAAAATCGTCTATAAATAGGGGAAAAATTCACAGAACTCATTTAGGCAGTGGGGAAGTAGAGAAAAATAGAAAGACTCGAAAATTCAAGAGAAAATCCAGAAAACAAAAAAAGAAAAGAAAAGAAAACTGTGCAGATAGGGCAAGTGAGCCAAACCTACATCTCACCACCACCTGGGATCGAGCCACCACCACCACCACCACCACCACCCCACTCTAGACCCACCGTCTAGGTCGGCCGACAACCTTTGACCGTGTTTGGACAGCCAAAAAGCATTGAACCGGTAAGTCCCTTATTTGTCCTGATTTCGTAAAATTTCGTAAAATTAGTTATTTTGCCTAGAAAATTATGAAACTTGTTATTTTGAGGTTTTATTATATGTAGATTTAGGGAAAAATAGTGATTTAGTTTAATCACATCTGAAAATATAGGGTTCTTAACAAATTAAACAAAACTGAGCATGATTAGAACTAGAAATAAATAGGCTTAGGAGTGTAGTTTGGAGCTCAATTTTTTTTCTATAGGATGCTCATGTGATATAGAACAGTGCTATGAAGCCATTTTTTTTAAATTAATTTTTGAAAATTTTAAGTTAATTTTTAGCCCTAAATTGATGGAAAAATTGGGTAATTTTAGGTTAATTAGATGATTAAGATACTAATTACTGATTTAGATAGTAATTAGATGTTTAGGGATGCTAATCTCTAATGTGGAAACCTAATCCTAGCCTTTGGAGTATTAAATATAGTTAATGTAGGAAATTAGGTAGTTAATGCAAAAAATTAATAATATGTGAAATTAAAAATTAATAAATCTAAAAAATTAGGGTTATTTAGATAATATTATAATAGAAATCAGAATAATACTAAATCTGAAATAACATTTAATTTTAAGTAAATGTATAAAAATGTAAGATTTTCTCACATCGGGAATAAATCCGATACCCTAATTAGGAATAGCGGGTACCGAATAGTTTAGAATACTGAATTAAGACCCAATATGATATTTGAATACTCAAGCTTAATGTGATTAATTTCACATTAGGATTCGAGCATATTTAAGACTTAGGAATCAAAAATAGAATCTAATTTAGGATTCGAACCCCGAAATAGAGTACAAAAAATCATTAATACGTAATAGGTATACATGGAAAAAAATGAGTTAAATTATAACTTAGAATATGAATCCTTAAAAGTATAAGTACTCAGACGACCTATTTGTATTATAGGACACTCAAAGACAAATCAGCTTACGACTAAGGGATCGAGTAATTGAGAAAATTTCAAGTAAGTTGGGTTATTACTTATTGTAATAAAGTACTATTTGTGCGGTACTCGGGGACTTAGGATTGTATATGATTGTGATTGTAAGTAGTTTACGCATGTGTTTGACGTATCTGAATTCGTACTGAAATTATGATATGATAGATTTTGTGTTATAATTGAATTGATGTAAATTGTTTGAAAACCCTAAATGAAATTTAATCTTATCCGACTTTAATGACCAAAAATGCCATGCATTGCAACCTATTGGGGGATCATTAGGATTCTCCAACCAAATACCGACCCCTTCGAAAGGGATAGCGCAGGATTGCATAATGGTCTCTTCTTCATCCTCGGTCAAACTAAGTGACAGGAGAAGAGGTCGTGGCAAAGGTGAAGTCAATGGTTCGAAGGTAGTCGCGGGAGGAGCGAAACCTCCATTACACAAGCCTGGGTTTGGTTGTGAGCTGCTGCATAACATGGAACTTCTCAACCCAGATTAGAGCGGGTGAAATTTCTCTGATTTCACAACGGACCAAACTATGTTGTGCGATGACACTTGATTGTTGCATTGCATGAAATTAATTGATTGATAATCTTGTTTGTGCTTGTATGCATTCATGAGTCTCCAATTCAACTTACTGAGCTGTAATTGCTCATACCCTTATAGATCCTTTTGCAGGTCCCGATCTCTGAACTCTTCAAGTAGTATGCAGCCTTACAATTACCCAGAAGTTAGTCCTTTTTGAAGTCGAGGGTGTGAGGATCAATCTACTTAGTAATGGTTTGTAGTTAGAGTATCCTTATAGTTAAGGATGAAAGACTGATAGCTATTAAGTAATTTGGTGAACTGTTGTGTTTATGTAAAACTTCCTGGAAAAATCTGTGGACTTACATATAATTATACATGTTTATTAGAAATTTGTAATATTTATCATAATTGTAGTATAACTATTAATCGGACTGTTACTTCAAAGCGAGGAGTCATCGACACCTTATATAGATCATGTCTATGGTAGGCACTGTGAGGCCAGTTACTATCGTAGAATGGTTTATACGGCAGGACTGTTACGACTCTGCAACTTCAGGGCGTAACAATTAACTACAAATCAAGAATGATTAATCATATGAAACCAAAGTGATTATATGAAAATATCTCCATAAGAATGCCAGCATTATACTTAAGAAGATAATATAAACCCTGTAAACTTTCGGATCTGAACTTAGAGTTAGATATATGAGTTAATAGATAATCCCTAGAACCACTCAAGGTATAATAATAGATCGTATAATAATAAAATCCATAAATAAAGTAATTCAACCCTAAATAATAAGGAACAAATGTAAGCCCTAAAGCTAAACCAAGTGACCGTAGGATTAAACTTAGAGCACAAGGTTTAGGGCGATCGGTTATCGGTTAAAGGATCCGATTAAACCCAAATTATAAATCATTAAGAGAAATATTAGTAAAAATAACCCCGTAAACTTGAATTTAAGAAAATAAGTAGTAAAATAGGAGATTATAAAATTTTCAAATTTTAAGTATAATAATTGCTAATCACCGAAAAGGCGAAAAGTGTAATCATATAACTAATAAATTACTAAAAATAGATTATATGTATACTAAAAATTATAGAATGACCTAAATAATAATTAGGAATGTTTACATGTACCCCACATGTATTTACGTGTAGATAAAAATATGCGAAATTATCTAAATTGGCTAAAAACTTAGTAAATAATTAAAGAAAATTATAAATTAATTATGGAAAAATCAGAAAAAAATTAGAAGAGTATAGAATGATCCAAATCTGGTCGTGGTAGGTCAGGATCTGCAAAATAAAAATTACCCAATTAGAATTAGGCAACATAAAAGCCAAAAATCAAGGAAATAGGGCAATGTCATGTTTAATTAATACATATTAATTACCAAAATCGTCTATAAATAGGGGAAAAATTCACAGAACTCATTTGGGCAGTGAGGAAGTAGAGAAAAATAGAGAGACTCAAAAATTCAAGAGAAAATCCAGAAAACAAAAAAAAAAAAAAGAAAAAAGAAAAGAAAACTGTGCAGTTACGGCTAGTGAGCCAAACCCACACCTCACCATCACCTGGGACCGAGCCACCACCACCACCCCACTCCAGACCCACCGTCTAGGTCGGCCGACAACCTTGGACTGGGTTTGGACGACCAAAAAGCATTGAACCGATAAGTCCCTTATTTGTCCTGATTTTGTAGAATTTCGTAAAATTAGTTATTTTGTCCAGAAAATTATGAAACTTGTTATTCTGAGGTTTTATTATATGTAGATTTAGGGAAAAATAGTGATTTAGTTTAATCACGTCTGAAAATATAGAGTTCTTAACAAATTGAACAAAACCGAGCATGATTAGAACTAGAAATAAATAGGCTTAAGAGTATAGTTTGGAGCTCAAATTTTTCTGTAGGATGTTCATGTGATATAGAACAGTGCTATGAAGCCATTTTTTTAAAATTAATTTTTGAAAATTTTAAGTTAATTTTTAGCCCTAAAATGATGGAAAAATTGGGTAATTTTGGGTTAATTAAGTAATTAAGATACTAATTTCTGATTTAGATAGTAATTAGAGGTTTAGGGATACTAATCTATGGTGTGGAAACCTAATTCTAGCCTTTGGAGTATTAACTATAGTTAATGTAGGAAATTAGGTAGTTAACACAAGAAATTAGTAATATGTAAAATTAAAAATTTATAAATCTAAAAAAATTAGGGTTATTTAGATAATATTATAATAAAAATAAGAATAATACTAAATCTAAAATAAAATTTAATTTTAAGTAAAAGTATAAAAATGTAAGATTTTCTCACATCGGAAATAAATTCGATACCCTAATTAGGGTTAGCATGTACCGAATAGTTTAGAATACTAAATTAAGACCCAATAGGATATTTGAATACTCGAGCTTAATGTGATTAATTTTACATTAGGATTTGAGCATATTTAAGACTTAGGAAGCAAAACCAGAATCTAATTTAGAATTCGAACCTCGAAATAGAGTACAAAGAATTATTAGTATATAATAGGTATACATGGAAAAAATGAGTTAAATTATAACTTAGAATATGAATCCTTAAAGTATAAGTACTAAAAAGACCTATTTGTATTATAGGACACCTAAAGACAAATCAGCTTGCGACTAAGGGATCGAGCGATTGAGGAATTCCAAGTAAGTTGGGTTATTACTTATTATAATAGAGTACTATTTGTGCGGTACTCGGAGATATAGGATTGTATATGGTTGTGATTGTAAGTAGTTTACGCATGTATTTAAGGTATTTGAATTCGTACTGAGATTGTGGTATGATGGAATTTGTGTTATGATTGAATTGGTGTGAATTGTTTGAAAAGCCTAAATGAAATTTAATCTTATTCGACTTTAATGACCAAAAATACCATACATTGCAACCCGTTAGGGGATCATTAGGATTCTCCAACCAAATACCGACCCCTTTGAAAGGGATAGCGCAGGATTGCATAATGGTCCCTTTTTCATCCTCAGTCGAACTAAGTGACAGGAGAGGAAGTCGCGGCGAGGGTGAAGTCAATGGTTCGAAGGTAGTCGCGGGAGAAGTGAGATCTCCATTGCACAAGCTTGGGTTTGGTTATGAGTTGCTGCATAACATGGAACTCCTCAACCCGGATTAGAGCGGGCGAAATTTCTCTGATTTCATAACGGACCGGACTACGTTATGCGATGACACTTGATTGTTACATTGTATGAAATTAATGAATTAATAATCTTGTTTGTGCTTGTATGCTTTCATGAGTCTCCAATTCAACTTACTGAGCTGTAGTTGCTCATACCTTTATAGATCCTTTTGCAGGTTCTGATCTCTAAACTCTTCAAGTAATATACCGCCTTACAATTACCCAGAGGTTAGTCTTTTTGAAGCCGGGGGTGTGAGGATCAATCTACTTAGTAATAATGTGTAGCTAAAGTGTTCTTGTAGTTAAGGATGAAAGACTAATAGTTATTATGTAATTTAGTGAACTGTTGTGTTTATGTAAAATTTCTTAGGAAACTCTGTGAACTTACATATAATTATACATGTTTATTAGAAATTTGTAATATTTATCATAATTGTAGTTTAACTGTTAATCGGACTGTTTACTTCAAAGCGATGAGTCGTCGACGCCTTGTGTAGATCATGTCTATGGTAGGCACTGTGAGGCCAGTTACTATCATAGAATGGTTTACACAGCGGGACTGTTGTGACTCTATGACTTCAGGATGTAACAACAAACCCTAAGTAATAAGTTGAAAAACCTTAAAGAGAGTAAAACACTAAAACCTTAATCATATGTGTAAAACCCTAATATATGAGAAACCTCAAAACGATTGTAAAATAGTAATAGATTGAGTAAAACCTTAATTGAAAGGTTATAACTCTAATTCAACTAATAAACCCTAAGTATACCCCTAAACTATTCGCTGATTGTAAGTAATTTCTCCAATCGCTAAGAAACCCTAAATCGCCAGCTTTATACTCGGTCCAAAAATCTTAATCGGTCTCAAATAATAAAAGACTCTAACAAACAAAGTAATATAAGTGAATAAACTTAAGTAAAGTAATAAAATATGGCAAGACTCTAGTTACACCCTAATTAGGCCTAAACTAGCTTAGTCGGTTATTAAAGCTTTAAAAATATGATTAGGAGCCCAATAAATGAAAAGAACTAGATCTGAATCTTAATCGAAAATGGACTTATCTTAAGGCTTTTAGTAGGCTTAAGCCCAAAATAATAAGTGGAATTGGGCTTAAGGCCTTAAAATGCAAGATAAGCCCAAAAGCCCTTAAAAGAACCAAGAGCATAGCTCAATAACTTAGTGACCTGATCTGATCCCTAAATTAAAAGACTCATAAAATAAGTTAGGGCCTTAAACTAGTGAAAATGGCCATTTAGGCCCATAAGAGAAGCATTAAGGCCCAAATTAAAGGTTATGGAATTTGGTCAAAAACTTAAACTTAAAATATCTAAATAATAGCCCAAAAGGTCAAGTGTAAGGTCCAACACTCAAAATTAAGCTTAAAGCCCAAAACTAGACCCAAATCCTAAAGTAATCAAACTAGCACCATTGACCAATGAACTTATTTGGCCTAAACCGAATTCTTACACATCTAAACACCTTAAAAAGACTTCATCAAATGAAAGAACATTCAAAAAATGATGAAAATGGACTATTAGAATGTGAAATTCTGACTTAAAATGAGAAAGTTATTACTAAAATACGAAATAAGTAGAAATGAGAAAATTATAGCAAAACTAGGGAATAGATTAAGATTAAGATGAGTCTTATTAACTTTAATTACCTTACTCAGGTGATTTGGGATACCAAGTTCGAGACTATTGAGGACTATTGAGAATACTAAACTTTAAGGCTGAGTGAGTATATTGTCTCTTATTTTACTTTGTTTTGTGCTTATAGTTAGTGCATTATCTAACTATATATGATAATTGAACTTGATGTATGTTGGTGTATATGGGAACTTGTGTGTGCCTACTCTGGTTGAACTATACTTGCAAAATATCTTAAGATATTTCAAATACCCTTATTTGTTGTATGAGAACATAGGCATTGGAGTGTTCAAAACATACTTGCTTGACCACCCTATGAATCCGGAATTAGTAAATATTTGGCATCTAATTAAACTGGATATGCATTATATCTTAGAACATGAGTTAAAGGGCATCAGCATCATGCAGTAAAGCTAGAGTTATGCTTGGATGGATCCATATTGATATTATGTATTGTGATCGTTTATCATATGACGTATTTGGTGCGACATGTTCTTACTTCGACCTTTGGAAACTACTCAACTCAGGGAGTGCCGCCTTCTACTTAAGGCCAAGCTGTATCTATTGCTGAGGGTAGTTATATTGTTAAAAGATTTTGCATTGGACATGGATACATAGGTCCTGATGTGCCTAAATACTTTCTAATCCAGGCAACGGTAGGCATTAAAACCATGATGCATACAATTATCGGCCGAGTGTATATATTATTTACATTACATATGCTTGTACATGTATTCATATGTTTGATAAATAACTTACTTGTTATTGTCCGATGGTAAGGTAGAAAGGTTACTCACTAAGCTAGATGTAATTTACCCCCCAATAGTTTCTTTTATAGGTCTTATAAAGCTGGGGTTAGGATATGATTTGAATGGAAAGTGCTCCATCGAGCTAAGAAAGTAGAATATAAGTTTAGGAAAATAAGTGGCATAATCAAATTAAACTTTTAAGGTATTTAGTGGCATTATGATTGTTAAGATATAGATACCCTTTCTTCTTTCGATTCTCTGTGATTCTAGTAACTGTGGATTGTTGAATCACTTATAGATATATAAATAAATAAATATATATATATATATATATAGAGAGAGAGAGAGAAAGTTAAGCAAATGTATGTAAATTGAATAAACACCCTTAGAAACTTACTAGTTAAAGCATTGTAACCTCTAACTTAAAAAGCGGTTTTTATATCATTGATGTATATGTGATATGAAAATTTCAAGTAAAACTACTAGGCCCCCCTCTAGGGCATTACTATTGCTACCACATTTGGTGGCCATTTCAAGGGTGGTCGGAGTTGGGCTATTGGCTAGAGAGAGAAGGAGGTTACATGGCTTAGTGTGGTGGCTATTATAGCTCATGGAGATGTCAATAGTAGGTTTTTCGAAGGTGTTGGCCGCAATGGTAGTATTGGTTTAGGTTGATACGATGGTTAGAGTGGTGGTTCGCTAAGGGCCGCTGTAGGTCGAACCCTAGGTAGTTCATTGAAGCTCTTGGTAGCAAGGCAACCTTGGATACATGTGGTGTTTGAAAGCTTGGGTTGTAGAGAGTTTAGTGAAGGCTTCGAATTAACTCGAGAATGGTTGGGGAAGATGGTATTGTAAAGAGAGATAGAGACTCGTGAGTTAGAGAGAGAAAGCTTCAATAGAGGATTTTGGGTTATGTTTTTATAGCTAAACCAATCCCAGATCATCTTATTTATACTATAAGCATAAGGATTAAGCTTGGAAGGTTTGGGAATCAAATTAAATCGGTGATTCATATTGATGAGCTTTGACCCGAAAAAATGATTTTTTTTCTACTTTCAAATCAATTTTTGTCTATGTAATTGACTAAATTTGGACACATGAATAGGTAAATTCAAAACTAAGTCGTGCTTAGTACATGATTCTACAAGAAATCAAGTGGAATCGTATGGAAAACTGACACAAAAAGGCCTTGAACACGAGCTAATGAATTGTCCACACAGGAGGATTTTTTGGAAAAAAAAAATAAAAAGAGCAATCAAGGGAATTAAGAGAAATTGCAAGGGGCAGTACGTGCAAACGTGCCCCTTTTCATGCGTAAATCATATGCACGTGATTCAAAATGAAATAAAGTAGGCGCAGCGCCTACTTGATCTTCTGGTCACATGTTAGGGCCTTTCAACCCTATTCGTTTTCTGAAACAGGCTAAGTGCAAGCCTGGTCCAACATCATTCCTTCTCTTCTTTTTTTTTTTATTTTCTCTTCAAAGCACTTTTAATAAATAAAAATAAAAATAAATAAATAAAGCATTAAACCTAGCTTTAAGAAAAATAAATCCTAATTTCCCTTCTCCATTTTTCTAAATTCCTCTATTTTTTGTACTTTTCTATAATTTTCTATTTTTTTGTACTTTCCTTAATTTTCTATTTTTTTTTTGTATTTTTTCTAAATTTTCTATTTTTTTGTCATTTTTCCAAATTTTCTATTTTTTATGATTTTTCTAAATTTTCAATTCTTTTGTCTTTTTCTAATTTTTTTTTTTTTGTGCTTTTTCTTTTAAATAGGACCCATTATCTTATTCTAAAAATTTTTAAATTAAAGAGGAACAATGTAGATACTCAATTTTTACTCCTAATAGTTAAAGTTTTAGTTTTTTAAATATAGGGTCCTAATTCAGAAATAAGAAAAATATAAAATAATAAAATTTGAAAAATAATGAAAATAATTTAAAAAATGTGAAAAGAAAAAATTATAAAATTTTTTAGATTTTTAGAAAATAATTTATTTTATGGTTAATAGTTTTAGTTTTAGCTTGATTCAAATAATAACTTTAAAGAGTTGTTTGGTTTAATTACTATTTAATTATATTAAATATTAAGATATAGGCCAATAGCTTAACAGATAAAAATTAGAGTGTTAATGTTGCATTAGCTTAAGGTCGTGAGCTTGAATCTTACATCTTTTTATTTTTACAAAAAGCGAATTGAGCGCACATGATTCATATCTAATCAATTTTTTTTAATATAATCCAATCATATTTGAATCATTATAAAAGATTTGAATCTAATTTGATTTTTATTAAATTAAAATTGAATTGATATAAATGATTCGAATCTAATTTAATTTTTATCAAATCATATTCAAATCAATATAAAATATTCGATTAGATACAATTTGTTCTAAAGTTCATAAATACGAATCACATGGAATAAAGGTGGGGACAATTTTACACATACACCCACCTACAAACAAAACACCCAAGCCAAACTCCAATCCAATCAACCATGACACTGTCTCAAACCACCCTCATGCAATGCAGCAACACCAACTATCAACCCAATTGCTCAACCGGACTCGCGACAATAATCCCTAACGGTACACACTTAATCCACACGCGCACGCTTTCAGTCCCACAGCAAACCATACAACTTCACTAACAGTTCTTCTCCTAGCCACAAACACACAATACCGATTAGCCAGCTCCTAACATCCAAACAATCCCCCATGCTGACAACACAATCAATCACTCCACACATCATGACCCAATCAGTTTGCGTTTACGTGCACACCTCCACTCTCCTCGTCCAAGCAGTACACACGAATACAAACCACACTGATCACTATCACATTCACAAGCCACGTAATCTTTAGCCGCTGCACGTTTTTACACATCTCATGGTTGCAACTCACGGCAAGCCGAGCATAGCACAGATGTACGGATCCAATTTCTGATCAGCGCCAACTCCACCGAAGTTCATAGCACTTGGCGCACAAATTTGCAACATCACAAGTCCCATTCGCCCAACACATGAACACACATACCCAATTCACCTTGTGACTTCCCTCCCTCAACCAACTCTAGTCACAAACCGACGCCTCTGTCCTCTTCATCCTCGCGCACGTGAAACACACCCATGCGATGGATGCGACCAATACACCGACCACAATTGTTGCAGCAAGCAACGCGCTATCCACTACAGTATACACAGCAACATAGAATAGCCACAGTCAGCGTCTATGCATGATCGATCAACCCCTACTCACCTTGAGCGAAACTCACACATCACACATCGGATAACAGTAGCTTCCACGTACATTACCAACGACCATGAGTAGCACTTGACCATATTTCACAAGTGCGAGGTCGAATCTTCATAACCACGCAACAATCCACGCTTGCAGCAGCTACAAGATCGCACACAGTACATACCAACGCACTGCCACTCCATCGCGCCGCAACATCTGATCAATCTAAGGTTTCTGCATGGTCCAATCCAGGCGAAACTCTAGAGGAATCCAACGACAATCAGCAATTCGCACAACACCCAGCCACTACCGAACGAAAGCAATTGGGTTCGCTTACTTTAATTATTATTATTATTATTATAGTAGTTCCCTGGTTAGTTAACATAGTATATATATAATATATGAATATATTAATTTTGGGAGTTTTTAATAGTATATTATATGATCTTATTAATTTAGTTAGATAGATAGTTGTTAATAATAAAATTTAGGAATGGATATGTATATATATATATATATATATATTAGTCCAGGAATTTTAGGCTTAGTTTTTTCAGAATTTCACACTTAGAAAATCACTTTTTTAGAAGTAAAAACTAATAAAAAATCAATAAAAATTTCTTAGAGAGTTTTTAAATAAAATTACTTAAGGATTAGGACCCTTAAGATTTTTTTAATGAATCAAATCAATTAAAACTTAGATCCGATCATTTTTTTTTTTCAAAATTAAAATCAATTAATACAGTAAGATTTTCAAGAAAGAACTACGATCGTCTGATCCTAATTAGCGAATACGTAGGCACCTTCAGGGACGACGTTAAAATCTGCACAAACTTAAGGTTTTTTTTATATTTTCTTTTGGTTTTTTATTTTTTCTTAAAAATATTTTAAAAGGACAATTTAGAATAATAAACCTAATTTCAAAAAATAGATAATAGTACCAATCAGGGTTTAATACGTTAACTCCTGAATTCAGAACCCTCTGATTTTTCATTCAAATTGAAATCAAAGATTGGTAGCTAAATCATAGTCAATCTACCCAATTGATTATGGTTTCTTTTTTTTTTTTCCCAACTCTAGTCAAGTAGTAACTCCAAAAGTTTTTTTAAAAGAACCGAAATTTCCAAATTTCTTTAGTCGATAATTAATATTAAATGGGTTAAGGTTTAGTATTAACTTGAAAGTGGAAAATAAAAAAAATGAAAGAAACTAAAAATTCAGGCTCAACAGGCAAAAATGGGGTGTCTACAAATGGACTTATTATTTAGGCCATATATAATTACCTTAGATAAATTCAATAGTTTAGGCTTCATTAGCTTTCTTTGAAGTTTTGTTGATTCGGCCTATCCTCTTCTTGCCTTAGTGGTGAAGGATCCTATCATCTTCTTTTGGACTAATTGTTCCTTAAATTTATGCCTCAAACTCCTATAGGTAACCCCTTTGAGTAATAATGGAGATAAGCTCCTAATTTTAATTTTCTTAGTGGATCAAGAATGGATTTGTTTCTATTATTTTTAGCAGACCCTTTTTCAATGGGCTTTTCCTTTTTTTTTCTTTTTTTTTTCTTTTTTTTTTTTTTGCCCCCTGGCATCAAATCTCATAGGTTCATTAGCATGTGGTTTCATGGGCTACAGTATTCTGACCCTAAAATGTGGTCTACTTCAAACTTTATGATTCAGAGCAAATGACAACGAGCTTTAGGTTGGGTCAATCATTGAAAAGTAATCTTTAAAGCCCGTGAGGATCTCCTATACATCAGCAAGATCATTTTTTCCTTATTTTTTGAACCTTTTTTTTCTTGTAATTTTTCTAAAACCTTAGAGGAGAAGGAAGACTAGATCGAATTGGCTAAGATCATTGAAAAAAAGGAAAGCAATGTGCTTAAAACTTTAAAAGATGATTGAAGAAAGAAAAACATCATGTAAACTAGCTTAAAACCATGAAAGATAACTAAAGAAAAGACGATTTAAGATGGCACCCCCATAGGCTGGCTTAGAACCTAAAAGATTATTGAAGAGGGGAAAAGTCCCCAAAGGAAATATAAGAAGGGAAAGTGCCATGTGGGTTGGTTTAAAACCTAAAGGAGACAGAGTAGTACTCTATGAGCTAGCTAAGATCGCAAAAACAAAGCGCCATGTGGCTTGGCTTAAAGCTTAAAAATGTTCATGAAAGAAAGATACAGCTTTGAAAATTGGCTAAAACCTTAGCAAAAATGGTGACTATTTATAAAGAGATCGTAATCGTAGAAAAAAAAAAGTGACAAACCTAATGACTGACATGACAATTAAATCATAGAATAGGACTGAACTTAATGTAATGAATGAGTGAATACTTGACCTTATTGAATGATGGTGAACAACAAGGGTAGCTAAAAAGTGACAACTGTTAACAACTTGAAGAAGAATTTAAAAAAAGAGTTAAAGTTTTTTTTTTTCACCCCACCCCTACCTCTTCCCTTTTAAACAATCTAAGAAAAGGATAAATGGCATATATGTATTATATTTTTTTTTTATTTAGCCTTTTTTTTTATTGCAATATTTATAAGACACTTCATATTGTGGAAAAATTATTTACAAGGAGACTTAGTGAAAAAGAAACTATACCTATGAAGTTGTTGGAAAAGGTGGGCAGTATTTATGTGACTAACAATTTATAAGACAACTAAAAGTTGTAAGATAGGATTATTAAGGCTCCTTTCTTTTTTCTTTCTTGCTTTTTTAAAGGCAATTAAACAATTGTCTAACTAATAGAAAAGGTGATAAAAAGTTACTTCTAAATTTATAATGTGGTGGACTAAATAGAATGAAAAATAAATTTTATTTAAGGATTACAAATATTTATAAGATAGGTCACAAATAATTGTAAATTTACAATCGCATATTTACAACTCTTTAACCATAAAAGGAAAGTATTATTTACAACCTAAGGACAAAACAAAGACTCTCATTTTTTAAATTTTTTTTCCTTCTTTTTTTTTAATTTTAATTTTCAAATAGCCATTGATAAGTCCAAAAATTAATAGAATTAATTTTTTATCTTGAGGGAAGAGATGAAAACTAAAGATGCTAATGAGATGATAACTGAGGATGTTAACGAGATGACTACAATGGTGTTAGTGATGTTGAACATATGGGATGACCTAATTTTATAAATTTCTAACTACTAACAAATTGAAGAGAGATAATTATTTACAACTTAAGAAAATGATAAGGGCATTTTTTGTTTTTTCTCATTGAAATTTTTTTAGCTTTTTTTTTTTCATTTTTCAATTTCTTTTTTGGTATCTAAGATCAGCAAGTAGAATTATAAGATATTTTTATTTTACATGTAAAGTATTTATAAGGTGATCTAATGGAAGAGAGGTCTAATTACTATAAACCCTATGGAATTTCAATAACCAAAAAGTGGAATCGGATGAAAGAGTCCTTAGATAATCCTTAAAACCACCTAAACATAATAATAAAACTTAGGTAAAAGAATCAAATCCAAAGTGTTCAACCAAAACCCTAAATAAAGTAAGCCTTAAAAACCTAACTAAACAAGCAAGAACCCTTATACTCGAAAAACCCTATGGTGAAACCCTAAAATGATCATCTTACCCTAAATAAGTGATCAAAAACCTTATTGTCACAAATAAATACTAATAGTAAGGTTGAACTGATCAATACGAGTGATTGATAACACTAAATGATGAAACCCTATCTTTCAAACTCATATGCGAATCAAATTACTATAAACGAGCACCAAACCCTAAGGAAACCCTAAGTATACGTGCAGGGCATCTAGATTAGCTAAAGTATAGTGTCAAAGTCCAACAAAACCCTAAATGCATCCCAATTGCACTTAATTAGCCTAATCACACCTAATCACCATCAATTACCCTAATCAAACCCTAATCTATAACCAACCCCATTACATCTTAATTAGCTACAAGTTAAACATGATTAATGATCAAAAGACAAACTTTTAATCCCCCTTTTAAAGTATCTTATACCTTAAGGAGACAAGATCTTACCCAATTTAGTATAAAGCATACAAGGTACACGGTCCCCATTTTGTACCTTGTCTTTGTTTTCCTAAAGCATTCACCACTTGTCCCCTATCTCCCCTCACTCTCACGACTGGCTATCCCCATACCCCTCCCTCATTTTTTTTTTCTCAAACCCTAAACACAGTCACAAACACTCTTAAACCCTCTTAAAAATCTAAACACACAAACTTTTCTTCTTCTTCATTTCCTTTAGCCACCACCTACACATACCACCACCAACCACCATAACTTTACCACTACCACTCCAAATCACTCTACACCAAGTCTTACGCCTTACACACACTACAATCTAAGCCTTCCACACACACATACCCCCTTACACACACCAAGGCTCATGGCACATAACCAAAAGGGAGGCCTTCCACACTTTGCTTCAGTAAGAACTTAGATTAGGTTTTCCTTAGTTTCCTTGTAAGATAATGTTAAATACTAATGTTTTCTTTGTTAAAACTTATTTTATAGCAACTCCCTAGAAGTTATAAGGTGCTACAAGAAGGGAAACAAAGGTAAGTACAAGAAAAATGACATTTAGTAAAAGATATAACACTAATAGGCTAAGTAATGTAAAGTAGTGTAAGTGTTAGTAGAAGATCTTCAAGTAGGTTGATAAGACCCTTGTTTTTCATGCTGGCTGCCCCATATATGTCCTCTCACACACATTTCCACACACTTTTATGAAGTGATTATGGTTTTGGATTAGTAGAAACGTAGGTTACTTGAGTAGAAACATCATAAAAATCAAGTATTGCATGAAAATAGAAGATTGGACCATATGAACCACTCATGACCACCACTTTCATGAAGCCACCAAATCTAAAACTTCTTGTTTAGTAGCTTAATGACATGTTTAATTAGCGTTAAGTATGGTTTAAGACTTAATTAATCAAGTTAAGTAAGCTAAAGTATGGTTAAGGCCCTAAACTAGCTTAGTTAGTGATTATAGGCTAAAGAATGGTGTTAATAGCCCCAAGAACCATAATGTCAAGATCTATAAACATATTAAAAGTGGGTTAAACTTAAGTCCAATGTTGGGCTTAAGTCTAAAAAAACAAGTGGGTTTGGGTCTAAAGCCCTAAATAATGATTTAGATACATTAAGCTTAAAAAAACCAATTTTATATCCCATGTAACTAGGTAACTAGATCTGAACCCCAGGTTAAAAGGATTATAAAAATTTATTTAAAAGGCCCACAAAACCCAAAGGCCCATCTAAAACACCCACCATAAGCCCCTTAGTGAATTAAGGCCTTAAACTTAATAAAAAAGCCCATTTGGACCCATAAGAGTATCACTAAGGCCCACTTAAATTTTAAAGTGTTAGGCAGAAAAAGCCCATTTGAAATACTTAAAAAAAGCCCAAAATCATTAAATATAAAGCCCAAAGTAAAAAACCAAGCCCAAGACCCAAAATTAAGCCCAAACCCTAAAGTGACTCGACTCACTATTTAGGCCTATGACCCTGTAGGGACCAAACCGAAAACTTGCTGACCTAGAAACTTAAAAACAACTTCACTAAATGAAAGAACATTCAAAAATGATGAAAACGACTATAAGATCCCTGAAAACGTATTTAAAATGAAGAAGATATGCCCAAATTACAAAAACAACTAACTCTAGAATAGTAAGCGGTAAGCTTAGTTAATTGGTGCAAATAGAATACTCACAAAACTTAATTATCTTTTTCAAGGGATGAGGAGTTTGACTTGGATACGGTAGAGGATTACTGGGACTGCTGACCATCATGGCTGAGTGAGTATACCACCTCTACTTTACTTGTTTGTGCTTGTAAATAGCGAAATATTTAATTATATCCAATAATTGAAATTGTTGCATGTTGGAGAAAACAGGAAATTGTATGTGTTTGATATGATTGACCTTGTTTGCAAAAATATCTTAAGTTGATATGAATCCTATATGCTTACTGCATTAGAACTTAAGATCTTAGAGTGTTTACTTATATTAATTGGTTAACCATGAATCGGAACAAATAAATACTTGACCCCTAATTAAACTGAACATGCATCACATCTGCTAACATAATAATAAGGGCATCGGCATCATGCAATAGAATGGGGGATCATGCTTAGTTAGATCCATACTGTATTTTGTGTATTGAAAATTGTTATCATATGGCATACTTCTTGCGATATGCTCCTACCTTAACCTTTGGGAACTACTTGGCTTTGGGGTATGCTACCTTCTACTTGAGGCCATGTAATGTCTACTGTTGAGAGTGATATTGATAACAAGAGACTTCAAATTGGACGTGGATTCTTAGATCCTGACATACCAAAATACTTCCTAACCCAGGCAATGGTAGGCGTTAAAACTGTGCTATATATAGTTATCGGTAGATTATATATACTGTTACATTATATATGTTTGACCATGCATCCATATGCTTGATTAACCACTTATTTGATATTGCTTGTTAGTAGAGTAAGAAGGTTACTCACTAAGCAATTGAGCTTACCCCCCCTATCATTTATTGTTGTAGTAGGACTTATGGCTAGAGCCAGGCAGCGGGATGCCTAAGGTCAGTTACGTCAGTCAGTGGTATGGGATGTGAAGAAGTTGAAAGCTCGAGCGAACCATTTGTTTATATATATGTGGACTCTCTTTAATTTCCACATATGAAGTATTTTTAGTTTGTTGAGTAGCTTAGACTACTTATGGTGATTTATCTTGATACTATATGACTAATTTAGGGGAAACCTGATATTCCCACTTATCTATGTTATGTTAGTGATTAATTAGATAATTTAACTTTAATTTATATGCTTTACTATTACTTAATGCTAGCTACATGGAGAAGGTTGTAGTTATGAAATGCCTCGTATAGTACGTCAAAGGCCCTTAATTAAGGATGGTACTTGATCAAGGATCTTTACATATTATATGATAGTAGTCTTACGACTTGACCTCAACCCCACCCCCCACCACCCCCCCC